>JAADXN010000150.1:0-40734 GCA_023337875.1 Pythium apleroticum | reverse complement strand
CTCCATGTAATTCTGGGCCCTCCTGCCTCCCATTCCTGCCATCCCTCCGCCACTTGTTCTGTAGCGGACGGCGCTTCAGCCGGTGTGTGGTGACACTCATTGTGTGGGCGCCGTTGATCCCGATGGCGAGTGAACTGATCCCATCGTACATATCCGATAGTATCGTGGCCGAGCCCATCTGCTCATCCATCTTTACGGAGGGAGGCACAGGACAGATCTCATGGATGTGACCGTCAACTCAGTGGGTCTCCATTCAGCTGGTCTGGGCCAGCTGATGAGAACAGTCACAAGACACACACACACACACACACACACCACAATGCGATTGACAGCAAAGACTCATGCGATGAATTTTATAGGACAACCCGCTGGGTTGTAATGTCCGGCAAGTACTGCGTACTACAGTATGGGCCGGAAGCGATGGGGGAATCTACTGCTGGAAGTTGTAGCTCGAGCAGTTGGCGTACGTGACCGTGCCGGCCGTATACTTGACGCCGTCCTTGGTCGTGTAGCCCGTCGGGATCCACGAGCCAAAGCCCTTGTCCTGGCCCTGCAGCAGGTACTGGTTGCCGCGCGAGTCCTTCTTGCCGCCGTAGTACTGGCACGCCTTCTCGTAGAACTGCTCAATGCAGTCCGTCTTGAGGCGGTTGTTCACGTGGATGATGCCGTCGCGGACCGTGTCGAGGAAGTCGCAGTCGCCGCTCGAGTCGCCCGAGCCGTAGATCGGCGCCTTGCCCTTGTACAGGGGCTTGAGGAACTTCTCGACGATCTCGGCCTTGCCCGGACCCCACGTGATCGGGTAGTTGTCGATGAGCTTGCCGGTGAACTTGTCGTCCTGGAACGTGAAGCGCACGGCGTACACCTTGTCCTTTGGCACGAGGAACGTCAAGCCGAGGAAGGCACCGACCTCTTCGACAAACACCTGCGGCGACGCACTAATAATGAATACGTCCACGCCCTGCTGGCGCAGCGCGCGCATCGTGGTCTCCTGGCCGTTGAACACACGCAGACCCGTCGAGTACGAGCCCGCGACGGCAAGCTCGCCCGTCGAGTTGTACGCTGGCGACTCGAGCTTGGCGGCCAAGTTGAAGCGCAGACTGGCGCGGATGAAGCTGCGGATCTCGGCGTCCGTCATGCCCACGAGAAGCTGTGGGAACACGGTCATCGCGATCTTCTGCGAGCACTCGTTGCGGTCGTCGCCGCCGTTCATGGCCTCGAGGCCGAAGGTCAGGAACGACAGCTTGGCGCGGAAGTTCTTGTACGTGTCCGTGGCCTTGACGACGTCAAGCGCTGGTGCGGCGCCGTTGGCAGGGGCGATGTACGTCTCGTACAGCACCTTGTAGTCCTTGCTCGTGGACGCGAGCGCCGCCTTGAGCGTCACGTTCTGGCCGTTCAGGTCCCGGCCCAGCACCGAGTTGATGCCCTGCGGCAGGCACTTGTCCTTGACCGTCTCCGTGTAGCCGAGCGCAAATACCTCTTCGAACTGGGCCGGCGGAATGCGGTAGATGAGGTTCTCGACCTGGTACGACACCGACGTGTACGAGATGTCGCCGTACATGCACGTGTTGTCCCAGTCGAAAGTGGCGTACGCCTCGCCGACCTTGCGCACGTTCCTGACGTTGCTCAGGAGGTCCGACACGATCTTGTTGTTGTAGCTCGGCGCCTCCGCGGCGATGAACCAGTTCGCCGGCGGGCCGCTGTTCTGCTGCCCAGGACCCTGCTGGTGCTGGCCAGGACTCTGCTGCCACGGCTGCGCCGAGACGCTGCTCACGAAGGCGAGCGCCGCGAGGAGGGGGGCGATGAACGCGCGGACCATTGTGGTGGTGGTGGGGAGGCTGGCGGGTGCGTGGGGGGGCTGCGGATTCCGGAGTGAGGGAGACGCTGCAGGCCCATGCCGTTGGCGGAGGAGGCTCGGCTGGGAGCCCGCCAGTGGAACAGGAGAGGCCGGCTGGCTGATGCCCTCGCGGAGAGTGGCGCCGTGCTTCAAGATTCGCCGGCGGAGCGTCTGGTCTCTGCAGGCGCCACGCCCCATCGTTGTGCAAATCCACATCAGTGTTGTGTAATGAGAGCCAGGCGTGGCACCCATCTCATCTTCAGAAGTTGATGTGTTGGCCATCACGAGAAGCTACGAAGTTCTTAACTAGGCATTCACATAGTTGTGAATGTTTGCCATGTTTATATACAAAGGTTCCTATCGGATAGGAGCGGCTTGGATTGACGTGTTCAGACTAGAGCTACCACCAAAATAAGTGCATTTCTCATCGTTTCGAACGCAATGTACTGCATTAACAAGTAATATTTGACAACCATCTGACGTCGGTGCTGTGTATTCCTTACCTTGTCTCCCACTACGTGCAGTGGTGAAGATTCATTGCCGACCCACGTCTCACTGCTCAACTCTCTTTCGCTTCGATGCTCCAATGCTTGTTCTCACGGTGGCTCTCACAGAATGGGATCCTCACACAGTGCGCGCCCCATACGAGCGTTGCGGAGATATGACCGGGTGGTACGCCTCCACGGGCCGTGACGAAGTGGATGAGCCGGGCTTGCGGTACTGCACGTAGATTCCGACTGCGAATAGCAGCACGTTGGCGACCAGATAGCCCCACCAGGCCGATGGAATGCGGTAGATCCACGCGCCTGTCGCATCTTTGAATCTAAATCGCTTGAGATCGGCGCCGCTGGGATACTTACCGGCGAAGTAACCAATGCCCCAGATGATGGCAGTCGCCCCGATGAAGCTGGTCGCCACCACGACCACTGGCTTCTCCAGCTTCCACGCGAGGACGCCAAACAGCAACCCCAACGCGACAACCAGAATCACGAGCATCACGTCCGGCTGGCTTGGGTAGATTCGGTAGGCGACGGATGTGTTGACTGTGAAGGCGAGCAGGATACCAGCGAGCGCACCGACGAAGAAGAGCCCAACGTTGTAAAGTATCAACGTCATTGAGCCTGTGATCAACCCTGCAGCTAAGAAGCCGATCCACGATGCCGTTGCCATCCACGGCGCAGTCGCAAACGCGTACTCGATCACCAATGCGACGACGAGTCCGCCGAGTATGAATCCGGAGATGAACACCACGGGACGGAGCAGCTTGAACCCGAAGAAACACACGAAGAACCCGACGATGAGAGCGAGTACAGCGGCGATACTCGGACCGACGTGGATCTTTGCGGTGGTGTTCAGCACGGAGGCAGCGTTGAGCTTCTCAATCGCGAGAGCGTAGCCAGCTAGACAGGCGGCTAGCAGCACGTACAGACGCGTAGGGGCAGCGTATTGGCAGCAGATCTTGCTCATTGTGGCGCCGTGTTGCTTGGAGCAAAGAACTTGTGTGAATGTGCCCACTCATCCTCGAAGCAGCTTCATGTTCCTCGCCCTCGTCCCAACCTCATTCTTCTAACTGCCTCATGATTGACATGGCTACATTTTACTTGGATGCAACATAAGTGAGAATGGATCAAAATAGAAGGTCTATCTATCTAAATAAGAGACCGCCCTCTATTATAGGCAACGAGACATTGAAGTGGGAAACGCTTGCATTTGGGCTGAGCGGAGTTGGGAATATGGGCGACGGAGCGGACGATCGCGCGCTACGAAATGGCGTTCCCATACAGGTAATGCACGCCAAAGGTTAATGGCAAGAGCTTGATTTGTGCCAACGAATGCGTGAAGTTCCCACGTCCGTCGTGTGTCTGTGAGCTGAGAAATGACCAACGAATGTTATCTTCAACTAGGTCCACGCGTACATTTCCCCAGTGTCTTCGGCACCGCCGCCGTCTCACGGCACCCGCGCGACTCCGACAGACGCCTCTACACTGCGAGTACGCGATGGAAAGACCGTTGAGCTTGTTAACGGCTCCGATGTACGTGAACTGGCCCCAAAAAGTTCCCCATTTTAGTACGTTTTCCTCTCACGGAAACATTGTGACTCCCAGGTGACCGCTCTGCGCGTGGACCACGCGTACCACCAGCCTCCACCGACAGAGTTTGACGTCCTCGAGCGCTCGCTGCAGCCAATCGTGAAGGCGAGCGTGGAGGGCGTCAACACGGCCGTTCTCGCCGTCGGGGCGTCGCGTTCCACCAAAACCGACCTTCTCTTCCGTAAAATGGACCAACAAAGTCTCATTGCAGCGGTGTTCCAGTCGCTGGTGGCTGCATTGGAAGACAAGGCAACGACGCTGAAGGGACCAGCGGGGAACGCAGCGACACCTCGCTTCAGCTTCTCGATCCGCGTGGCGATGGTCGAGATGTACGAAGAAACGATCCTGGTACGTTATCGATCTTCTCCTTCCTGGGCTGGACTAGATCAATCACTCTGTATCTGTCTCTAGGACTTACTTGCAGGGGAGAGACGAGCGCCTGGGCTGTCTGCAGTTGTGGACGGGTCCACGAGCTTCAAGCGGCTTGAAGGCGTCACGTTGTCCCAGCCAATCGGCAACGTCGCTGCATTCCGCTCTTTGCTGGAGGCCGCCAGACTCGCACGGCGCCGAGACAATGGATTGTACGGAAACGCGTCTGAATTCAGCAGCGCGGTCGTCCGGGTACAGAACATAATGATGAGTGGGGGGCGAGCAGTGTCGTGCTCACACCTCATGTTTGTATGTGTGGGGCGCAGATCCAGATCCAGCAAACGTTTGCGTTCCAGGAGACCGAAAGCCAGCGATTGGTATCGACGTTTGACATCGTGGATTTGCCGCCAACCGACCGTCTCGCGAACGTACGTGGTCTTGATTGTTCTTCGTGGCCAAGATCCCTTTTCCTTTGCTTCCTTTGTGTATATTCTGACGTGGGTTTCAGTCAGGTGGAATGGTTCGTTTAGCGGAAGGACCGCTGCTCAACAAGTCGCTGTACGCGCTGTCGGACTGCGTCACAGCGCTGTGTGAAAGCGTCGATCCCGCCGTGCCATCGCGTCTGCCGCCATTTGAAGAGTCCCACCTCACGCAGCTAATGCAGGACACGCTGGGCGGCAACTGTCTGACCTTCGTGATGCTGTTCCTCGCGCCCGGCGACGTCAACGGCTCTCGTGCGACTCTGCAACTCGGCAAGCGCATGCAGTCGATCAAGAACTACCCGGTCGTCAACAACGACGTCATTCGCGGCCTTCTCTACAAGTATTTCGCGTATTTAACGTCGGTGAAGCAAGCCAAGGCCGTGAATTCTCAGTTGTTGAGCGAACGATCGGCTACATCGGGAGACGATCGAGGTTACGTCACGAAGATCCATGATCTAGAGGGCCGAGTCGCACAAGAAGTGCTGGAGAAGAAGCTACTGAAGGAAGACAAAGAGAAGCTCGTGGGCGTGATGAACGAACTCAAGTCCAAGTACCAACAACTCTTTGACAACGAAATCGAGATCCGGAAGGAGCTGCTGGCCTGCGAACAGGAGAAGCTCACGCTGAGCAAGGCGTTTGTTGATTTCCAGATGGAGAAGAACGCGCAACTGCAAGATCTGGACAACGACAAGTTCGAGCTCGAGACCAAGCTGATCCAAGCCGAAGAAATGGTCGTGCAGATCCAGCAAGACGACGTGCAGAAAGCCGCCCAGATCCAAGATTTGTGTCAAAAGATGAACGAGATCATTCAAGAAAAGCGAGTGCTCGGCGAGGAGCTCGCGCTGCTGCAGAAACATAGCCAAGAAGTCGAGCAAGTCGCAGCCCAGGAACGAAAGAAGAACCAGCAGCTGAGCCTCGAGCTGATCGTCCTTGTCAATCAGAAGAAGAAGAGCATTGCAGACATGGAGCAATTCGAAGTACGCAGTCGGGAGTTGGTGAAGCAGAACCAAGACAAAGAGGCCATCGCATCGCGCTTTCAGGCTGAGAATGAACAGCTCAAGTCTCGTATCATCGAGCTGGAGCAGCTCGTCGAAGCGACGAGAAAGGAGGTCGCAAGAAAGGAGATCGAAGTCGAGAAACTCGAGCTCAGTACGCGCAAAGTGCAACTGGAATACGAGAAAAAGTCGGAGGGGCTCACGAGAGACCGTGAGAGTGAGACCGAGCGAGCCCTAGCGCGAGCTACAGCGGACGTGAGCGTGTTGGCAAACGAGAAGGCGCTCGTGCAGCAGCAGCTTGAGCGCTGTGAAGCTGAGTTCCAGAAGAGTTCCAAGGAGAAAGAGGATCTTCTCGCAGCGTGGATGGCCAAGGCTCAGGAGAATGAAGACCTGCTCGTCGCGAACGAGCGGCTCCACCACGAGAGTCAGTCGCAAGTCGAAGAATTTCGCCTGAAGCTGTCATTCTTCACGTCAAAGGCGGATTCCAACAGTGGGATGAGCGAGTTACTGCAGTCGTATCAACGGCGAGAACGAGATCTTCGAGCCCAGGTCACAAAGCTGCAGCAGCAACTCTATCGGCTGAAGAAACAGCTCAACGCGTCACAACGAGGTTCTCGTGTACCGGTCGAAACTGCGACTGACGCGAGCGAAAGCGGTAGTGATGACGCGATTGTGGCTGAGCTCAACGACGTGCGAGAGCGCCTTCGAGCCGCGGAGCTAAAATGTCTTGAGGAAATGGAGAGGATCAGCGAGGTTTCAACGGAGAGGGATCAGCTGCGACTCAACTTGGAGAAGCAGGGCCAGGAGCTCAAAGATCTAAAGACTCAACTGGAGAAAGCTCGGCAGTCGGACAACGCGAGTCTCGAGGCGACGAAGCAGATGCAGAGTTTGATTTTGTCGCAGCTTGAAGAGGTCCGCAGGCTGTCGATCCAACAGCGCCAAGATCACAACGACAGGGCTCCAAGGTCGCGTACCCCCGTAGCTCCACCTCCCATCAATCGCGATGACGGTATCTCCAAGGCGACCGACGTTGACTCTCAACGACTCCAGGCGCTGGTGGACGAGAAGAAGCAGCTTGAACACAAGCTGGCAGCGAGTCAAGCCGAGTGGATGCAGACGATGGAGCAGGTTGAGCAGCGCTGTGCGGATCTGCTGACCAAGAACGTGATGCTGAACGAAGAGAACGAGCAGCTTCGACAAACGCTGAAGGTGAGTCCACTCGAGGCCTTCTCGTCACGTGTGATTCTTGGCTTCATCTCAACCATTGTCGTTCGTATTGCAGTCTCTCATCGCACGGATCCACGCCAAGAGATGAGTCGACTGGAAGCAGTTATTGGAGTGCGAGTGCTGCCTGAGACGCTGGTGGGTGCGTGTGTGCGTGCGTATTTCGTTGCTATATTACTGGTGGGTAGGTTCAAAGCACTAACCACGATCTTCTCAACTCTATGGCTGGATGTTATTGCTACGCAGCTGGAACGAGTCGTACTGCCGCGTCCCCCACGCGTTGTAGCTCTTCTTGATCATATGATCGACACGCTTCTCGACTTGACGCTTTGTGAGCCCCACACACAATCGGCCACGGAGATCCGACACCACACGCGCCAGCTTGGCGCCTTCGAAGCACGGAAAGGGCGAGTGCTGTCCCGTGGTTTGCAGCAGCGCCGCGATCTCCGACTGGTACTTTTGCAGCACCAAGAACCCGTCAATCATAAGCTGGCGGTAGAGAGCGAAGCCTGGCGAGTTGATGCCACCCATGATCTCCACCATCTCCTCTGTCAGCTTGAAAGGCGCGTCTTCGATGCTGAACATACCGCCCGGCGCGATACCCAAGATGAACCCGAAGTCGATGTGAATGATGTGGCCTTCCGTGCTGAGCAAGATGTTGCCGTTATGCCGATCTTTCACGAGCAGCACGTACGAGACGATCGAGTACGCGGCCATACTTCGGATAAAGTTGCGGCGCGCGATCTCAAAGCTCGGGGACTGCGGCTCGCCGTACGTCGCTCGAAAGTACGCAGCCAAGTTGTTGCCGCCTGGGAAGTTCTTCTTCAGATGGTCCAGCGAACACGCGTCGTTGATGGTCTCGAGCAAGCCAATGTTCGCGCCTGTTGCCACAATCCGGTACGTTCGAAGCCACAGGTTGAGCTGCTCGAACTCGAAAATCGACTTGAGCTTGGTCATCATCTGCATCGTGAACATCTCTTGCCGCAGGTCATCGTTTGTCTTGACAATGATTGAGAACAGATCCCACCCGGGCAGGTCTCCAAACGGCGACTCCGAGCGGATCTTCTCGCGCCGCTCTTCCCAGCTCTCGCCGTACACTTTACTGTCGTACACGATGTTGTCCATGCGTGCGTGGTGAATTCGGGGAGTCGTCGGGTGCCCCAACACGCCAAGAGAGAAGCCTCCGCCGCCAGCGATTCCATTGGGCATCGAGTGCACCGACTCGGAGCGACCACCGTGGTGCATCGGCAACGTCATGTGGCGGCCAATCATGCCACCGAGCGAGTTTGTGTGCTGCTGCCGGGGTGTCGACAGATCATCGTCGTGTGTGACGCTCAGCGCATCCAGATCTGAGTCGGCGATGCTCAGCTGCGATCCGTGGCGACGGTGGTGTGGCGTCACGCCGTCCGACGCTTCGTTCGATGACTCGGTCGATGAATCCATCGAGTCGCGATGCCGCGTGGTTTCATCAATCAACGGAGACACCGACTCGACAAACGTGCGGCGGTTGCCACGCAACGACGCAAACGGAAGCAGGCGGTCGGCACCAACGAGACTCGTCGCGTCCACGGGAACGGCTTCGATGAAGATCAACGTCGGCGCACGCATCTTCGTGGAAAACACTTTGCCTTCGTTCGGAGGCACGCGGAGCACTTTGTACAGATCGTCGGAGGCCACGCACAACGGATACAGCGCCGACGCGATCAAGTTGTCGTTCAGATGTTCCAGCTCCTTGCCAAGATGCTTCGTTCGGTCTTCCACAGGTTGCACGTGACGCAGGCGCTCGCTGATGGCAGCCAGCGACTGGACAAAGCGTACTTGGTCAGCGACGACTTCCTCCAGCAGCGATCGCTCCTCGGCGGTTCCCTCAAGCCGAAGGGAGCCGTAGTGGATACTCGACTGGAAATCGATGAGTTTGACGCCCGTCTCGCCAAGCAGATTCGCACACTCCTGGAACTCGGACACAGTCTCCGCGTTCAGCCACTGCTCCATGATCGACTCCGGCTCATGTGTCTTGATAGGCGACAGTGCTTCGGAGATTTCGGTCAGCTTGGTCAGCAGAGCAGAGCGCTGGTGCTGTGGGCATTCCGCTAACAGCAACTCGGTCCACACTTTGCTCCCAGACGACGGTGGATATAACGATCCCAGCAACAGCAGCAGCGAGTTCGGGTGGTGGCGCGACGAGTCCTCCATCGAGGCCTGCACGTGCCAGATCGTCTGCAACGCGATTCGAGGCGAGCGGCGACAGATCGCGCCGATGTAGCGCATCAAGCAGAACAATTGCGTCGAGAAGCTGTCAAACTCCGAATCGCAGCACTGGAAAAGGTGCAGGATCTGGTACCAGAGGCTCTCGACACGGTCGATACAGTTCTCCACGTAGTAAGGCAGCCGCTCGCAGGCCACGCAGAACAAGTGCGGCTTTTGCCGCGTCTGATACAGGATCTTCACGGTCTTGATGAGGCTCATCGGCGCATTGCGAAGCTTGTCGACTGTCTTCAGGTACAGCGCGTCTTCTTGCGCTGCAACGGCAGAATCTGACGCTGGACGCGGACGATGGATCAGCGTCACGAGGCTCTTGCTGCCGCCGTCGAGGTTCTTCAGCAGCGTCTTGGTGAAGCGCAGCACGCTGCTTAAGTACACGAGGAACTCCTGGCGGCGCGCGCAGCGCATGCAGCACTTGCGCGTGGCGACGCGGTTGCTGGTGGTCGAGAGCTTGACGGGTTTGTTGCAGTGGCGCGGACAGAACGCCAAATGGCACGAGCCGCAGATCACGCGGCGGCCCACGAATGTGCCGAAGCGAACGGCACACCGTGTGCACTCGGAGCTGGCGCCGCTGGCGCTCGAGGCCACGCTGTCTGCTTCTGAGACCATGGAGATGATCGACTGCGACGGGTGCTGACGAGGCGACGACGACTTGCTCTCCACGGGGTTGTGCTCGTGGATCTGGCCGAGATGGTGGCCACTTGATGACACAGCGACGCCCAGATCCGACGCCGCCATGGCTCGCACGGCGTCTTCCGGCACGATGCGCCGACGCTCGGCCGACTCGTGGCCGTGGGTGTGGGTGAGGCTGAGACCGTCGTGGTGGTTGCGCACGATGCGGCGCGAGAGGCGGCGCTGGCGCTCGCCCACGACACACCGCGAGAGGCTCTGGACCCACTGCTCCTTCTCGTCGCTGCTTCTCGCCGAGCACAGCAGCACGCGGTTCGCGGTCGTGCGGATCGAGAACGCGTGCGCGTAGATGTTCATGGACCCGTGTCCGTTCCAGGGCTCGACGCTCTTGATAAACACCTCGCCGCGCATCTCACAGTCGCGCTTCGCCAGCTCCTCCGTCATGTACCAGCGCATGCGGTTGCCGTGGACCACGCAGTACCGCCACGAGCCCATGTACAGACTCGAGCTGTACCGCTTCCGCAGAAAGCCTTCAAACACCACCTTCTCCTCGTCCTCGAACAGCTCCTTCTCGCCCATCGCCATGGACGCCATGGCCACCGCTGCAGCTGCCATCTCGGCCGACGACGGCGCCACGATCTCGATGCCTTCGGCCGCCCAGAGCTGCTTGGCGGCCTGCGCATGCGCCTCGGGCGTCACGTTCGCCGACGACGTGGACGCCGACTCGGAGCCGTCGCTGAGCTCCATGAGCACCGAGTCCTCGGCGAGCGGGTTGGCGTCGGCGTCCGCGACGGTGCGGATCTGCGGCGTGATGACGTCCTCCAGCAGCGCCGTGTCCTCGGCGGCGGGCGCGTAGTTGATCGCCATCATCATCACCTACCGAATACGACGATGGAGGAAGACCACGCGGGCTCTCGGACCCGCGATTTCGAGCGACGACACACTCACACACAGAGCGCGCGGTCTCCACAGTGTGCACAGCCACGATGCACGCACACAGACACAGATACACACGCAGGCGGGCAGCGCGTGGAGGCAGAGAGCGAGCGAGATGGCGCTTCCGGTCCACGTGGTGGCTTCTCTCGGCTGGGCGCTTTACAGTATGGGACATTGGCACCTGCTCTTGCAAAAATGGACGGGAGGGGGATCCTGTGGAAACGCATGCATTGCATGCTGGATGGGAGGTAGTAGACCTTTGGCAATTGATATTTGGTCTAAATCACGGAGACGACAGCACGAGGCGAGAGATTTTGGGTGCGACAGGATTTAGCAGACGGGTCTAAATGGGAGGCAGGACGCAGCAGCACCCACAGTCAAAGGAAGACGAGTGGACACATTGTGTGTGGTACAGAGAGCGAGATGAAGAACGCCAATGAGAAATGCCGCCGCCATGTCGCGATGCCATTTGGACCTCTATGAGACTGGCGTGTTCCGATGGATAGACCGCAATGACAACCTCTGAAACCAAATCATGCCAATCGCTGTCCCGCAAAAATGGTTCCGCCCGGAAATGTTCCGGGCGAAAATCACAATGCGACGCTGAAAACCACGCCGTCTCACTCATACCCTAACCCTTTTGGGCTTTTCGAAACAGTTCCGCAGTTCCAAAGTCCCCCAGTTGTCGCGATGTTGCAAAGTCTCAATCCACAGGGGAAGGGGATGGGACCTCTCCGTCGCGCCACGCCACTCGTCAGTTCGCAAAAACCCAATCAACAGCATTTCAATGAGGGGTAGGTGTCTCCAACATGGGTTCACAACGACAAATCTTCAGATCTTCAGATCAGCGTCACAGACTCAGAGATCCACACTGAGTCCGTCTCGTCCCTATCACCGTAGCTCCTCACCGGTGCGGCACCGGTATCCACCTGTCGTAGAAGATCCACAATCGTGAATGCGAATGTGAATGCCGATGCCGATGCCGATGGATCGTTCTGTTCTTCGACCCACTCGCGCATTCGCCTCTCGTGCCCCGCATGGCGTCGTCGCGCCGCCTCCTCGCCGTCCAGAGCCACCTCCAGCCATCTCCTTCCTCCTCCATGGCGTCGCCCTACAAGTCGCCGATCACGTCGCACATCCTCGACACGGCGCGCGGCAAGCCGGCCGCCAACGTGCGCATTGAGCTCCACGCGCTGGACGCTGCCACGAACGCATGGCACAAGGTCAACCACGGCTTCACCAACGACGACGGCCGCGTGGCCACGCCGCTCGTGCCCGAGGGCTTCGTGTTCGCGCCGGGTACGTACAAGATGGTCTTCGACACCAAGAGCTACTTTGACCAGACAGGCGTGACCGAGTACTTCTACCCGGACGTGAGCATCACGTTCCTCATCAAGCACACGGGCCAGCACTACCACGTGCCGCTGCTCATCAACCCGTTCGGATACTCGACGTACCGCGGCAGCTAAGTAGGTTTATATTACAATGGCACTTTCATTGTGAGCATGACGTCGTCGTCGTCGTCGTCCGCCAGATTGCGCTGCATGTCGTCGGGCAGCCACGGCGCGTCGTCCACTTCCGGATCCGCGTCGTCAAAGTCCAGCAGCGCGTCGTCGCTGATTGCTGCCATCGTGAATGCCTTCGCTGGCTGCTTTGACTTCGTCTTCGACGCCTTGGCCTTGGACACAACGAGTGGCACTTGGTTCTTCGGTGGCTGAGCGCCGCCGGTCACCCGCGCAGCCTTCACGGCCGTCGGCTGAGGCTGCGGTTGTGGCTTCGCAATGGGAACTTTCCTCGTCGCTGGGACGGATTTTGCTGGTTGTCTCTGCGCAGTCGGGGGCTCTGGCACCGTGTGCTCAGGCTCTTCTGGCTGTTTGAACTTGCTCAGCACCTTTGAAGGCTTGGGTTGGGGGCGCTTGACTGGTGACAGCTCTTGGTTGTTGTTGCTGCTGATCGAGTGGGTCGATGAGGCGCCCGCAGCGCTTGCAAGTCTTGGCTTCGGATCGTCTTCGGGAGACGACGGCAGCGTCGGGAGCCTCGTAGGTTTCTTCGGTAGAAGACCCACGACGCGAGGCGGATGCGCATTGTTCCTGTCAGTTAGGGAAGCGACCGGTTCCGGTAACGCCGCTGGACTTTCAGCGACTGGTTGTTTCGGGAGGAGCGCCTTGTAGAAGTCAAGCTCCTCTTTCGCCTTGTTCATCTCGCCTGCCACGTTTTGCTTCGCTGACTTTATGATCGCGTTGAACTCGTCCAGCTCAGCCTTGGCTTTGGCGTCAACACGGCTCTCCGGGACCGTCGCCACCTCATCTGCTTCGGATTTGTCACACGTATTCGCGGCGTTTGACTGGGAAGCTCGTCGAGATCGAAGACGTCGAATCACCTCACGAGCCTCTGCGAGGTTGGTCACGTCCGCAGTGACACGAGGGTTGCCTGCTGTGGAATCCAGCGGCTCCAGCACGCGAGGGCTCGCTGTGCGTCTGCCGTCTGTGGACGTTGGGCGGGACAGTGCTGGGTGTGGAGGTGTCGGCTGCCGTGCGGGGACTGGAAGCGGCGCGAGGCTTTGTGTCGGATTCCGCTGCGGGTGGAAGCTGCCGCTCACACTGAGTCGGTGCTGTGGTGCTGGTGGACTTGCAGCATCTTCTCGATCTGCTCAAACAGCTTAAACGACGGCGCCTTCACACTGGGTAGGATCTGGGGCTGGAAGGTCTCAGAAGCGCAACTGTGGACGCTCTCAGCATCTCGCATGGCGTAAAGCCGCACGCTCAGCCTGGCAAGACGCGTCTGGATCACGACGTGGTCCTGGAAGTTCAGCCACGCAGAGTCGTTCTCGTAAGCTTCAGGTGGAATGAACTCGACAAAGAAGCGCAGGGGCGAAGTGTGAGCCTCTTCACGAAGAAGCGGCATCAGTGAAACGCCTTCATCAGGCCGCAGCCGGAACCGCGACGTCAGTGGAGCCGTGATCACGAGCGGCACTGCGCTTCTTCTCAGCTCGTTGCACTCGCCATTCGCTTGCCGGATCAGTGAGAGACTGAAGCTCGCCACTCGTTTCTTTCCACACGCCTCGACAGATCCCCACTGCGGGAACGCCAGCGATCCGGTGGATGCGTGCAGCTCACACTCCGCGTCGTCAATGAGCAGAAGCGTGGATACGCCTTGCTCATCCCTTCCGTTGCCTCTCGCGTCCATGCTCCCGGTCCGCTCGTCCACAGGCAGCTCCTGCGTGTCCTTGGCCTTCTCTCTGCGCGTTTGGTTTGGTATTTATACCCGCATCACCCGTTGACCTCGGTCAATCAATCCGCCCCTTGCCCTCAGTCCAGTATCCGCCATCGCACACTCATGCGAGGAAGTGATACCTTGAAGAGCTGAGTGGCTTCAACGCAGGTCGCCGCGATCACCGATGGGATCCGCTGGATTGAGCACAGCGTGGGCGTTAGCTCACCGGTCTTCTGCTCGTTGTGACTGGCCTGCTACTGGTGATGTCGCCGGGTCCCACGTACCTCTCTCACGCGCACTGGCCAACACATCGTGACGCTGCAAATAGACGCGCCCTATTGCACCCGTGCCGTCTCATGTGCCGCTGCTCCCGACCTGCCACTGTGTGGCTGGTTGTAGCGGTTGAATCACCGCTATCGCAGGAATCTGCGAGGTCGAGACACACACACACACTGTGCGATTTGGCGGCCGCAGTCAGCGATGCATCGCGCTGGAACGTGCGAGGAACCGCGTCGGGTATCCATGCGAAGGCCAATAGCTCGTGGCCATTGAGCCAACGCAGCCTCTTCTTCCCTCTTCGTCTGCGCCATTCGCGTTTGTTCCCGTTTGGACACACGCGCGGCGGATCACTTCGCACACTCTCGGACTTGAACTCTCTCTCTCTCACACACACACACACAGCTCTCGAGAAGCGATGGACACTGGCATGCCGTATCCGTACGCAGAGCTGGCTGGAGGAGGCGCGAATGGAACCCTCCACGGGATCAGCAACCGCACACCGATCATGCGGGGCGTGCCTATCTCAGCTTGGAAGCCCAACGACCGTGCGCAGCGCTGCGGCATTTGCGTCAAAAAGTTCGGGTTCCTTCGCCGCCGCCACCACTGCCGAGCCGTACGTTGCAACTGCATGTTGACCGCCCCGAGTGCCCTGAGGTCTCGCCACTGACGTCGCTGTTTGTCCTTGTTTTTAACAGTGTGGCGATGTGTGCTGCCGTCGATGCCTAGGCTTCTTCCTCGTGGACGTGCCACTCGCTGGGGTCGACATCTCGTACGCCTGCATCAACTGTCTGCGTCGCCACAACGCCAAGCAGCCGACGCTGGGAGAAGACCTCGCGAACCTCGCGCAGTCGTTCGACAACCAGTACGAGACGCGCGTCGTGCGCACCACTCGCGTCAACACCACGGCCACGAACCACTCGACGCAGACGTCCTCGTCCTCGGCTTCCTTCCCATCAATGCCGCCCGTACTCTCGCCGGGGTCCGCTCTCACGCCGTGTACGTCGCCTCACGAGACTGAGCACAAGGTCATCATCAGTCAGTACCATAATCACAAGCTCCACTCGGTCTGCTCCCTGCTGAGCGACTACCTCGAGTGCAAGGGCAGCGCCATCGTGCTCATGGAGGACTCCCACGTCTGGGTCCTGGCCCACCGCGGCTTACGGTCCAGCGCCATGCAGTCGCCCAACTTCCTCTCACTCTGTGGCCACGCCATGCGAAGCAAAGACGTCTTCACGGCGTCTCGCGACCGCCAGAAAGTGCCGCGCAGCTACCAGGAAGTCTTCCGCTTCTTCGGCGCCGCGCCGATCTTCCACAAGCATAAGCAGTTCACGCCCATCGGATGCATCGTCGCGCTGGACACCAAGCTGCGGGACGAGGTGAGCTGCAAGCGCGTGAAGAAGACGCTCGAGAACCTGTCGCGGCTCGTGATGAACGTGCTCGCCGAAGAGGAAAACGTGCTGCGTATCTACTCCTCGGGCGACTACAAGATCTTCGCCAGCAGCAGCAATTCGTTAGACGGACGGCCCACCATGACCTCCAGTGCCAACTCCACGCCCACGAACCTGTTCTCACCGCTCAACCGCTTCGGCGTCGACTCGCCCGTGGGATCCCCGAGTGCGTCCGCCTCGATTCCTGCTGCAGCGGCTGCTGAGGCCCACAGACTTCGGTCTCAGAGCTTCGTGATCGGGGAGGAAACAGGATTCTTCGCTCGCTACGCGGCTGAGACCCACGACTCGCCACACTCGCGGCGTGTGAAAGCCGTGAGCAATCCCGAGCCGAAACTCTCTCGTCCGCCACCGCCGCCTCCACCGACTGAACACGCCGATCCTTCTCTTCACCTGAAAGCCGCATGACGAGAAGGAAGACCCAAGTCGCACGCGATCGAAGCGTCGACGTTCACGGCATTCCCATATTTATTGAAAACATCGTTACCGCGTCCTGTGGAACAAACACCATGCGTCACCAAATAAAATACTAGTACCTCTCCGCCGCCGCGCCACTATCGCTGGAACCCCATGTCGCGCTTGTAGATCGCTTTCTCGCGTGCCGTCGGGCGATCTGCGAGCCAGTTGCCACTGCTTGTTCGTCGCTGGAAACGCTTCTTCTTCCGCACGTCTGTGGGCTCGAAGATCGCCTCCAGGTCGCACGAATCCACGAAATCAGGAAAGATCGACGGCGTTGGGTCGACGGCGTTCGGCCCGAACTGCAACTTCAGCGTTCGCTCGAGATGCTCGCGCTGGGCCCACTTTGGGATGTTCTTGTCGTTACGCTTGGTGTCAGCGTCATCATCGCTGGCCTCGCTTTCCGATTCTTCGTGCTCGGACATCGCGTACGTCGTGAGCTCCTTCGAGGCGGCACCCTTGCCCGCGGCTGGCTTGTTGGTAAGCGAGGTGGTCGACGATATCGATGCTGTCGAAGACGTCGACGCCGCAACTCGAGATACAGGAGCGGCCTTCGCCACGGCAGGCGCTGGGTCTTTCTTCTTCTCCATGCCCGAACACATCTCTTGCAGACGCTGCTGTCTCTTCTTCGCCATCTCCAGGTCGCGTTGCTTCTTCTCGGCGGCCTGGTCTTGCTCTCGCTTTAGCCGAGCCTCACGTTCAGCCTTCTCTTTCATCTGCGCGTACTTCTTCCGCTTCTCCTCGTCTGCCTTGCGCTGCTCCTCGTACTTCTTCGCCAGTGCCTCCTTCCGTTTCGCCTTCTCCAAGTTCTTCTTTTGCTCAAGCAGTCGAGATTTCTCAGCCAACTTCAGCGCACTGACACCTGGCGCACGTGAGCTCGAGCTCGTATTGCTGCCCTGGGAGCTCGACAAGTTCGCCGAATCCTTCTCCAACAGCGAAGTGAAGGAGTGGAGTCCACTTACGAGGTTGGCAGGCTTGCGAACAGCTCCGCCAGCCATCACAGAAGCCCCCGCCGCTTTCGTGCGGCTCTCACTTGTGGAGATGTTGGAACTGGACGAGATTGTAGACGAGGCGGAGTCTCTTCGGCTCATCGTAGCAGTTCGACTGACGGCTGCCGTCGGGATGGTTCTCTTGCTGGTCGTGTCTGAAGTGATACTCGACCGCTTGGTCGTGGTCGTCACTGGAGCTGGCTTGTCGCGAGTCTCACTCGAACGTCGACGCTTTGCTGCCTCCACGACTGGTGCGTCACGCGATGTTCGCTTCCGAGGGACTTCGGCAGGTTTCTCCTTAGTGAGGCTCGTACGCTTGGCCACGGGAGCGTCCGTGGCAGCTTCCTTCGCTCGTGAGATACTCGCACGCTTCTTGGACGGATACAGTGTGGAAGTAGACGTGTCGATAGCAATACTTGAACGCTTTCGGGTCTGGAGAACACGTTTCGTGGTCTCAGTTTCCTTCTTCGCGGGCACTGGGGCTGCTGACTGGACAGGTCGCTTCGCAATTTCAGGTTGGGAAGTCTTCACGACCGGCGCTGCTGCTTGAGCTGATGACTTTGCCACTTGGACAGACGTGCTATCGCTGGCAACAGTCTTCCTCTCGACCTTTTCGCCGCTGACCGCTGCACTCGCTGTGCTCGAAGCTGATGACGCCGAAGCCAAACTGATAGTTTCGGTCGGCGTGACGGGGGTCGATGAGTTCACTGAGTTCGATCGCTGCGTCGTCGATGACGATGGAGCAGACACTTCGGCCTGGGCCTGGTCGCGCTTGGCCAACAGCAAATTGGTGCTCTTTGCTTCCTCAAAACGCTTTCGCGCGGACTGCTTCGCCGCCATCCGCAGTCTCTGGGCCTCCCGCTGGATACTTTCTTGCTCCTCCTGGCGCTTGCGCTCAGCTTCATCGAGAATCGGCGGCTTCGCTGTGGTCACTCGAGGCTCGCTGTGGGCAACTCGCTCGCCCACTGGCTGAGCTCCAGATGCCGAGTCGGGGGTCTTCATCTTCGCAGCGATCGCCTGGATTTCGAGTTGAGACGAAGACGCAGCTCTGGTCGAGTGTGACGTGAAGTCAGTCGCGAAGGTTACGTGCGGGTGCGGCGACTGGTCTGGCTGCGAGTCCTCCACATAACTAGTGCTGCCTGTGTACCGACGAGAAGCCGTGTAGGAAGACACCGAGCTGGAACGATCTGAAGATGCACCTGGGGTCATCGACTTCAAACGCGCGAGGACTTCACGCCCAGGCGTGACAGTAGGAGCGCTGCCAGGAGCGCTGGGACCTGCAGTCGTTTTGGCAGCGTGTTCAGCCGCAGCAGCGGCTGCAGCCGCTGCTGCCTTCAGAGCTCTGTCGGTTGCGGCCATGGTTTTCGCGAGGACACTAGATGTTAACGCCGCAGCAGCGCTCTGTGGCTTGGATCGCACCGAAGGTTCGCCAGCCACATCCTTTTCCGCGCTGCTGGTCATCGCGGCGTCCTTCTTCCCTTCCACGGCAGACTCCGGCTTCCCAGTGGCAGCCTGTTCAATGACCACGGTCTGTTGCTTCGCCTGAGCTGCGATATCGGCCCTTGTGTCACTCTTCACCCCCTGCTTCTCGACAACTGCATTCTCGACCTTCGCCGCGACGACGGCCTTCGTCAGAACTGCAGCATCAGACTTCTTCTGCACGACTGCAGCGGCCGCGGCCGCCTTGGACTTGGCTGGAGACTTCTGCGCCGAGACCACTGACGCCGCGAACGCTTTTGCTTCTGGACTCATGAGATCCTCACCACCAAGATCACTCTCGCGCACGATCTCGTCCGACGAAGGCGGTGAGACCATGTCCGACAACGACTTCTTCGGACTCGAGCTGGTCGCCTGTCCCGCGTCGACTTGAGTGTCCTGGGTAGCGCTCTGTGTATCCAGCGTGTCAGTGCCAGCCGCCATCTCTGAGACGTCCACATCTTCCATCGACATCCGAGCGGCCTCTCGTTCTGGTACTTGATCCTTCTTCGCCTTCTGGGTGTCAGGCTTTTGCTTGCGGTCTGCCTTCGGCAGCGGGCTCTCCTCGTCTTCGTCAATGACGATAACCTCAGCTTCGTCCGTCACATCCACCGCGACGGAATCAGCAGTCTCCTCCGTGATCTCGACCTCCTCCTCGTACTCCTCGTCGACTTCCTCCATGATCTCCTCCACGATCTCCACCTCCTGCTCGACCTCTTCCTCCTCCACCTCGGCGTCCTCCGCATCCAGCGCCTCCTGTAGCCTACTCACAAGCACGGCCTTGACGCCAGTCTGCTTGAGGCCTCGCTTCTTGAGCTCGTTCTTGAGGTCCACGACCTTCAACGCGCCCACGTCGATCTTGGGTAGCTCCGCCTTGGGCTTCTTCACCAGCGTCTTCACCTTGGTCACGATCTTCTTGGGCTTGAGCACCTTGCGCGTCTTTTTCACCATCACCGTCTTCTTCTCCTCCTTCGTGGTCTCCTTCTGCATCGGCGGCTTCTCCGTCTCCATTTCCACCGCAACTGCCTCAGTCGTCTGCTTCTGTTCGCGCTGCTTCTTGGAATCGCGCGCGCGCGGCGGCTCGTCGCCCTCGTCCGCCATCGCATCGAACTCCAGTCGCGTCGTTGCCTTGGTCTTCACGACCTCTGCGCGTGTATTCGCTGTCGTAGCTGAAGCCGTCGTCTCGGTGACTGGCGCGTCATGGTTCGTCACCAGCGGCGGCGCCAGCGGCTTGGAAAACGACAGGCGCGGCGGCCGCGTGAGCTCCACGCGGACGTCGACTTCGATCTGCTTGCAGAGCTGCTGCAGCGACACCTGCAGCCAGCCCAGATTCGCGTGGTGCCGGTCTTCGACGCTCGTGAGGTTGTCGCGCGACAGCTCCTGCAGGTGCTTTTGCACGCGGCGCACGGCGTCCCCCATGGCTCAAACGGCGAGGGTGCGGAGCGGCGTGTCTGTAGAGCGCGTGGGTACGTGTCTGCGCGTGCGTAGAGATCGCTAGCGTCGCGTAAATACTCGTCGTCGCGGCGGCGGTCTCCGCTTCGTTTCCCCTTCTCGGCTTTGCTTCTGCCTCCCGTCTGGAATATGGCGGTTAACTTGGGGGTTAACCACTTCGCTTGGCGCGCTATTCAAATGTTTCAATTCGGCCGAATACCTAGTTTTGAGGATGGATGTCCTAGTTGAACCTAGCGGAGGAGATATCTCAGGATCTCTACCTTGTCGAAAATCAGAACGACGTGGAGTGTGGACCACATCAGATGTGGAGACCTTCACTCTCGGCCATCAACAGCGAGAAAGGACGGACACAAACGGATCCAGATCGTTTGAAAATGGGATGGAAGAGAGACCCTAGTGACGCATAGACATTGAAATGTATGTAAGCCATGGGTGGTGGAGACGCGAAGACTCAGGCGCCGACGCGGGCTTGCGCTTTGGAGCTGACATTCCAGTCGTGGCGCGACACGATCCACGCGTCGTCGGCTACATGGCGATCACGCGATCGCACAAACTCGAACTGCGCGTGGCTCGCGTTGTACACGTGGAAGCGGCCATAGCCGTACTCTTGAAGCCGACTCGCACTCCACTCAGCCGCGTTGTCTTTCTTCTTGTAGTAGTTAATGTCGTCCAGCTCGGCGCCGCCAGAGCCGATCATAATATGGATTGGTGCGTTGGCTTGGTGAGTGCTCAGATCTTGATGGCATTGGTTCTTGTACACGGGACACGTGCGCTCGTACGCGTGGTAGTGGCCTGAAAACACGACATCGACGTGGTACTTCATGAACAGGTGCTCGAAACAACCTCGCAGCAGCAGCGACACGTCGTAGTCGGATGCGTACTTTTCCGAACAGTACAGCGGTCGATGGATGTGGACGAGTAGCCACGGAGTCTCCGTGCGGTTCACGTTGTGTACGAGCTCGTGGACGAGCCACTTGTGCATGGGCGAGTGTGTGCTGCAGTTGTGTTCACTGCTGAGCACAATGTGATGCGTGAGCCCGAGTCGGAAACTGTACCAGAAGAGCTTGTTGCCATTATCTGGCATGGAGAAGCGCTTCACGGCGGGCACACCACATTCACCCTTCGAGTCGTTCTTGAAGTTGCCTTGCTCTGGGTGCCAACCGTTCTGATCGGCGACATCGCTTCCCGACAGGTCGTGGCCGTGGCCGCCGCTGAGATAGTCGTACTCGTGGTTCCCGATGGCCACCATGTACGGGATCTTGGAGGCGACAGGCTCGACAAGCGCACCAAACTGGTCCCAGACATACGTCCTGCCCTTGGCATAGGAAAGATCGCCGACGTGGACGACTGCAACGTAGTTCCCATCGTCGTCGTCAGCCAAGTCCTGGATAATCCGCTTCATCACCGTTTGGTTGGACGTCGCCGACTGCCGTGACTCGAACTGGAGGCCGGTGAAGTGCCGCTCTACTGGCTCACCATTCGGAATCGGCTCCAGGACACCTTGGCCAAGGTCGCCGAACACGAAAAAGCTTTGGCTATCGTGCGAATCTCCCACACCGGATCCTGGAGCCGCGGGATACGTGAACGAGTATTCATGACTGACGATGCCGTTCTTGCTGCCGACGTTGTAAAAGTACGTCTTTCCAGGCTGCAGCCCTTTCATCACACCCTCGTGAATGTACCCAGGGTGGCGGAACCATCTCGCTGCCTCGATTGTGGCTGGCTCGCTGCACATATCTTTGCTGGAGTATGTCGTCGTGGTCGCCTCAGTGTGGTTGGTAAGGTTCTTCGAGTGCAACCCGTAGTGCACGTGCTGGTGGGCGCCTTTGCCGCTTGTCCACGTCACTCGCATTTCTCCAGGCGTAGCTGTCAGTGCGAGATGCACTTGCACTGGCTCGGAGTGTCCGCTCTCCATCTCAATATGCGCCGACTCGCTCAGCGTGTGGTACTGCAGCTTGTCAACATGACGCAAGTAGCGGAACTGGTACGAGCAGCGCATGTTCACGAGAGGTCCGACCACAAACGAGCCCTTGAACGATCCCTCCTGCGACGCGTTGATCGCGATGTAGTCGATGAAGTTCCCGGAGCCAACTTTTGTCTCTGGTGATTCCTCCTCGTCGACGCAGTACACGCCAATGAAATCGTCATCCCGTGCGTCCTCTTCCCCCAAATCGTACTTCACTTCGACGAACTCCATTTGCTTGACGATCGTCGTGTTGACGTCGAACACAAAGCGATGGTCCTTGTCCTTGGCGTCCGAAAACGAGCAGCTCTGGTTAAACAGGAAACACGCGTGGACGCTCTCATGGTACACAAACACGCCGCCTCGATGCCAGCGGTAAAACCACTGGTAGTACTCGGCTGAATGCATTTCCCCGTGGAATTGCGAAGCGCTGGCAAGCGCGCGAGGCTCCGTATCATCGGATTCGTGACGGACCAAGAGCTCGCGACTGGATCGGCTCGCGTAGCTCGTAGAAAAGCTCAAAACCAGCGCAAGAAACGCGCTAGCGGTGACGCACAACCGCAGCACACTAGCGCTGGTCATGATGAGCAGCCAGCGTCTTGCTTGTGCGCGTAGTGGCCTTCGTGTAGCTGTTAATCACAGAGATATCTCCGTCGGGTGTCTCCACCGCATCAATTGATGACACGCATCCACTCTGACTCGTCCTCGTACGTATACTTTACCGATTCGCTCCATTATCCGAACTCATCCGTATCAAGTATACCAAGTATACAGGTTGAAAGAGTATACTAATGTACTGATTTGGGATGGTAACTCGGCTGGTGCTGCCCAACCCACCAGCTCACCATTCGAAGCCACCAAGAAGCGAGGAAGTGACCATGGCGACGACGAGCGGCGCGACGCAGCGCTTGGAGAACGTGATTTATGAAGGCGACACGGTGATCTGCGAGACCAGCGACGGTCGTCTCTTCTTCCAGGACATCAAGGCCAGCAAGTGCGTGGCGTTCTCGCTTCCAGAGCTGCTCTGCAGGCGCCGCAATGCTCATTTTCCTGACTCTTCTATCGTAAAACGTGTTTAGCTGCAATATCCGCGTCGGAAAGAAGCTCACGCCAGTCAAGCCAGTCATTGGCGCTCGCTATGGGTGCGTTGTGTATGCGTAGCTGGTCAAACGAGGAGTTCTGGAGTCGCTAATCAGCATTTAAACGTTGTTTTAGATCGATCTTCGAGGAACAGAACAAGAAGCTCGTGGCTGTGGGCGGTGGGCTCTTCCCAGACCCAGTCGCACCAGGTAATGGCTTCCTCGCTATTGCAATGGGAGCTGTTGGAATGTGAGAAGCTCACGGTTTTTTCCCGCTTGGATTATGGCAGAAATTGGCGATTTCGAGGTGCCGGAAGAAAACAACCGCAACTACGTGGACACGAACTCGGCCCAGAAGCTGAACGGCCGCGACATTGCTGGTCTGCGTGAGAGCGGCGTGTCGGGCCAGGACATCATCGCCAAGCTCGTGGAGAACAGCGAGACGTGGGACTCCAAGACCGAGTTCTCCAAGCAAAAGTACCTCAAGAAGAAGCAGCAAAAGTACATGCCGCGCGTGCGCTTTGTCAAGTGCACGGCCGAGTCGCTGTGCCGCACGTACCGCATGAAGAACCCGAGCAAGATCTGCAACATCCGCGAGGACTCGCTCGGCCAGTTGCTGGTGTACGCCAACATCTACGCGACGGCGCAGGTGCTGGTCGTGGACACGTGCATGGGCCTCATCACAGGCGCCATCGCCGAGCGCCAGAACGGACTCGGCCGCATCATCGCAGGCTACGAAGGCCAGCAGGCACCGGCCGACATCCTGCGCCGCTTCAACTTTGAGAAGAGGACGCTCGAGTCGATCCACACGTTCCCGCTCAACACGGTCAAGTACCTGGAAGTGGTGAGTGTGGCTACAGTCCGCCTATTTGTATGGTGCTGGCGCTGACAGATTTATGTGTGTGTGGCTGTTTAGAATGAGAGCGACATCTCGCCATCGGAGCCGATCATGCGTGAGCGCCTGTCGGAGGAAGAGAAGAAGCGTCTGGAGGACGAGCGCATCGCGACGTACACGGAGGCCGAGCAGAAGAAGTACTTTGAGCGCAAGGCCAAGCGCGCCGAGGGCAAGGTCAAGCGCCAGCCGACGGAGGTCGTGCGCGACTGGATCCGCCAGCAGAGCGACAGCCTCGTGATCGCGACGCACTACGACCCACAGAACGTGCTGCTGGCGCTGCTGCCGTACCTCAAGTGCTCGCGCCCGTTTGTTGTGTACTGCGAGTACCTGGAGCCGCTGTCGAGTCTGTTCTACACACTCACCAAGATGGATTCCATCGTGGATCTCCAGCTGAACGAGACCTGGACGCGTGAGTACCAGATCCTGCCCGGCCGAACCCACCCCGAGATGAAGATGAACAACTTCAGTGGGTACCTGCTCACGGGCACCAAGGCTGCCCACCTGAGCGCACCAGAGCTGCGGGAATTGATCTCGTCGCGTGCTCACGCGGAGGCTGAGCCGGCCCAGACCAGTACGGAGACGTCCGAGAAGGACCAGGACGGTGGCGAGCCACAGGCGAAGCGTGCCAAGACGGCGTAGTCTACGAGCCATGCCTGATTTGATCGATACACAGACGCTGCAAGATAGAAAGTGAATACACGGCGCAAAGCGCCATCTACAGATCACGTGGAGGAGAGTTTACGTGGTGCAGTGACACTGGGAAGTGGCTGCGAAGACGACGACGACGACGGTATCCGCTTACTGCCGACGCTGGTCGTAGCCCGACGTGCCTCCAATTCTGACTTGCGTTGCTGATCCCGTCGAGACGGAGACGATCCGCTGGAGACCGCTGTCGCTGCTCGCTCCATGGCTGTCGGCTGCAGGCTCGGCACAGACACACAGCGTGCGATCTCCTGTTTGCGCTGCAGGAGGAAGAGCTCCTCCTGCGACGGAGTCGGCGCCTTGGCGATTGTACTCGAGTGGTCCGATGACGGACTCCACACTCGCGTGGACAGCTTCCACTCGTCGAAAGACAACAGCCGTGGCTGCGCTTCGTCCTGATCGTCACCACAGTGTGAGGATCTTGACTTGGTCGGAGACGACAGCGGAGACGGACTACCGTGTGGCGTAGGTTGTAGACGCTTTACTGGCGACCGCACAGGCGATAGGCTGCCCGCTTCCGACTCCGATGTAGGAGAGTGCGGCAGATCCAGTCTCGCTTTTGATTTCGCCGCGTTTTGTTTGCTGTTGCCGATGTCCATCCCTAGTAGCGTCTTGACTTGGCTTTGGAGCTCGTCAATCTCGGCTTTCAGCTCGTCGATGATCCGCACAGCGTCCCTCTCTCGCTCTTCACTGACGCCCGTGGCCTTCCACGCGTGCTCGCATTCCTCGCGGTAGTACAACAGGTTCTTCATCTCTTCATCTTGGAGCTGCTTGGCCGTTTTGATCTTGATCGCGCTCATCACGAGCTCATTTTTCATCTCCAGACACTGCGAAAACCACTTATCAGAAGCTGCAACAGCCACGACAGCCGCAGGAACCCACTCACCTTGTCCATGATCTTGCGCTGCATCCGCAGATTGTCTCGGAAGCGCGAGCTGAGCTGCGAGTACTCGTACCGGAAGCGGTCGAACAGCCTCGTGAGCTGCCGCTTGCGCACGTGGTCGGAGATGCCCTCCGACTCGAGCACATCCATCAGTTCCTTCTCTGCCTCCTGGAATCGCGCGTCACGCTCCGCCTCCAGACGCTGCGTCTCCTCCAGGTCGCTCGCCGCCTTGGCCAGCAGCGTCGCGTTCTCCTCGCGTTCGTTCTCGCTCTCCATCACATGGCTCAGCACTGGCACCGCCGACGACGCACGACGTGCGTGGGACGATGACGACGATCTTCGCGGCATGGTGTTTGATGCACGTCAATCAATCAGTGGCTGCACTCCGCATTCTCAACCCATGTGGAAGATGAGGAGCTAAAATTGAAAGATGGCTACATTACCCAATATTATAATCCTCAATATACCCAAAATCGTTTATTCTGGGTGATTTGCACGGGTTCAGCCCGTTTCGGCTTGTTTTCGGCGACCCAGACCCGCGTGTCAGCCAATGGAAATGAGCTCTTCGACACCATCAGTACCAACGGGTGTGCGGAAACTCCATCCACGGGAGCAGCATGGGCAAGAAGAGCAAGGGCAGCGGCAAGGCCAAGGGCGGCGAGAAGGAGCTGACCAAGGCCCAGCGCATCGAGGCCAAGAAGGCCAAGCAGGCGGCCAAGGGCGCCAAGAAAGACCGCAAGGCCAACGACGAAGAGGACATCGAGCTCATCCTGGCCGAGATTTTGAAGAAAGATGCGCAGCGCAAGGAGGTCCTGGTCGAGGCGTGCGGCCAGCCGAGCCCGCGCGCCAACTTCAGCATGTCCATGCTGCCCAGCGGCGAGATGATGATGTTCGGCGGCGAGTACTTTGACGGCGACACGAACGTGTGCTTCAACGAGCTCTACCGGTGGAACGTGGACGGCGGGCCCACGGACTGGAAGATGATCTCGTCGCCCAACTCGCCGCCGCCGCGCTGCAGCCACCAGGCCGTCGTGTACAGAGACCACCTGTACATCTTCGGCGGCGAGTTCGCGACCGCCGACCAGTTCCACCACTACCGCGACTTCTGGCGGCTCGACCTCAAGACCAACTCGTGGGAGGCACTCGAGGACAAGGGCGGCCCGTCGCCCCGCAGCGGCCACCGCATGGTCGTGTGGCGCAACTGCCTCGTCGTGTTCGGCGGCTTCTACGAGGCCGCGCGCGAGACCAAGTGGTACAACGACCTCTTCCTGTTCAACTTCCAGGACATGAAGTGGCGCAAGGTCACGTACCCTCTCCACAAGGCCGTGCCGGCGGCGCGCAGCGGCTGCCAGCTCGCCGTGCACCCGTCCAAGGACCACATCTTTGTGTACGGCGGCTACGCCAAGGTCAAGAACGTGGGCGAGAAGTCGGAGGGCAAGGTGTTTTCGGACCTGTGGGCGTTGAATATGGCGCCCGTGCTCAAGCGCCAAGAGCCGACGTGGGAGAAGATGTCTCGCAAGGGCCAGGCGCCGAGCCCGCGCGGCGGCGCGGCCGTGACGGTCCACAAGCAGCGGTTCATTCTGTTTGGCGGTGTGTACGACGAAGAGCAGCGCCGCCACGCCATGCGGAGCACGTTTTACAATGATTTATATGTGTACGACATGGACCGCCGTCGGTGGTTTGAGTTCAAGCTGCGAGGCAAGAAGACAAACGACGGCAAGCGCCGCCGAAAGAAAAAGGACCGCAACGGCCAGGACGACGGAGACGACGGAGACGACGCCAACGACGGCAGCGAGGACGGCAGCGAGGACGGCGACGAGCAGGACGACTTTGAGAAGATGCTGGAGAACCAGTTCGGCTACATCGACCAGGACGGCAACTTCGTGTACATCAAGGACGACGAAGGCGAGGAAGAGGAGAACGGAGATGGCGAGGAAGAGAAGAAGGAAGAGGACGAAGACGACGACGAGCTGCCCAAGCCTCGCGTCCACGTGTTTGACGACGAAGAGGAGGAAGAGAAGAAGGAGGAGGACGAGGATGAGCTCATTCTGCCCGTGCGCGCTCCGCCTGCGCCGACGGCGTTTGTCCCAGTGGCGGCCGTCGTCGAGCAGAAGCCAGAGGAGCCGGCGGCGCCTGCGCCGTGTCCACGCATCAACCCGTCGATCATCATCCGCGGCAGCACCATGTACGTGTACGGCGGCATGGTGGAGGACGGCGACCGCGAGATCACGCTGGACGACTGCTGGTCGCTGGATCTCAAGCGACTGGAGGAGTGGAAGGAGCTGCTGCCGGGCACGATGGCCGACCAGGTCTGGAAGGGCGAGGTCAGCGAGACCGAGGAGTCGTCGGACGGCGACGACGACGACGACGACAGCGACGAGGAAGACGACGACGACGACGAGGACGAAGACGAGGTCGCCGTGCGGAAAGAAAAGAAGAAGAGCGAGAAGGAGGCTGCGGCTGCCGTGGAGCGCGCGGTCGAGATGCTCAAGGAGAAGGCCGGCGAGGACGACAGCGAGCAGGAGGACGACGGCGTCAAGGAGAAGAAGAAGAAGAAAAGGGCCAAGAAGAGCAACGACCGCCGCGCCGTGCGAGCCGAGATCGAGAAGCTCCAGGAGCAGTTGGGACTCGACGATATCGCTCGCACGCCTCAAATGGGCGAGAACCTGCGCGATTTCTTCGCGCGTACACAGGAAAACTGGGCGCGAGAAGTGGCCAGACTGCCCAGCACGGCCGAGCGACAGCTGAGCATCAAGGAGATCAAGCGGGAGGGCTTCGCGCTGGCCGAAGAGCGATACAACGAGCTGCTGCCGAGTACGTCGACAGTTTGTGGCTGGATTTTGTGTGGTGGGATCAGGAGACTGACTGTGTCTGCTGTTGATGGTTTGGTGGCTAGTCCTGGAGCGATTGAACGTGCTGGAGGCCGAGCAGAAGGAGATGGAGGAGGAGTATCTGCTCAAGAAGAAGGGCGGCAAGGAGAAGAGCCGACGCTAACCGAATCTGTAGTTACCCTCAACGTAGTACTTGCAAAACCGTCCTTTTTTCATTGTTTCACTCTTCACTTCCTACGGCCACCAAACCCGCCAACGTCTCTGCTAATCGACATCTTTTTACCGCGAGAAGAGGCGGTCGAGGAAGCCCTTGGGCTTCTCCGGCTCGAGGAACTTGATCTCGCGCTCTTCGCCCAGGAAGCGCGCGACGGCGTCTTCAAAGGCGACGGCCGCGCGCTCGCCGCTGGCCGTGATCACGGGCTGGCCCATGTTGGACGACGTGAGCACGTGCGTGCTCTCCGGGATCACTCCCACCACCGGCAGCCCCAGCATCTCCTCAATATCCTGTAGTTTAAAAAGCGTCCAACACAAACGATCAGTTGATCAAGCCACACAAGCAAATGAATAAAAAAAGACAGCGAGAAAGGCGCCGCACCTCGACCGAGAGACAGTCGTCGCTCTGCACGCGGTTGGCGTCGTAGCGGTTGATGAGCAGGCGCTGGTGCACTGGCCCGCGTCCTTCCTGGGCGCGCAGCGACTTGCTGGCGATGAAGCCGATCATCTTGTCCGAGTCGCGGCACGACGAGATCTCCGGGTTGGTCACGAGGATCGCGTCGTCGGCGAAGTACATGGCGTGGCGCGCGCCCGACTCGATGCCCGCGGGCGAGTCGCACAGGATGAAGTCGAACTGCTTCTTGAGCTCGTCCAGCACCTCCTCCACGCCGTCCTCCGTGAGCGCCTCCTTGTCGCGCGTCTGGCTCGCGGCCAGCAGCGAGAGGTTCTCGAGCCGCTTGTCCTTGATCAGCGCCTGGTTCAGACGGCAGTTCTTCTCGATCACGTGGATGAAGTCGAAGATCACGCGGCGCTCGCAGCCCAAGTGCAAGTCCAAGTTCCGCAGGCCGATGTCGAAGTCGATCAGACACGTGCGGTAGCCCTGCATGGCGAGCCCGTAGCCGATGCTGGCCGTGCACGTGGTCTTGCCCACGCCGCCCTTGCCGGACGTGATGACGACCACGCGGCCCAGCGGAGCGTCACCATTCGCAGGAGAAGACACCGGAGAGGACGTCGCAAAGGTGGCGGCACGCACAGCAGCGTGGCGGCCGCGCAGCGCGCGCACGGGACGAGCGACCAGCAGACTCCGCATATTCGAGGTGACTCGCACTTGGGTTCGTGTGGTCAAAGCTGACGGGGATCATCACACGGGGAAAGCGAGGAGATACATGGGTACATGGTACCATAACAGTGGTACATCCATTGGTACACTTGAAGCATCACACAGTAAAGGTTTGGATGTGGAAATATGAAACAATAGAGGGGAGCCGGTTAGGCGAAAATATCAGAAAGGCAACGGAAGCGTGGGCCTTTCGAGATGACGTCAAACGGCGGCGTTCGTCGTGACGGTCTCCGTTTCCAGCTGCACGTAGGCAACGAAGTAAAGCCGCTACTGTACGCTTCAGGATCAGGCAGCTCAACGAGTCACGCATCAAGGCGGGACATGAAACGAACCGGACGCGAAGCTTCTCGCGTCGCTGGCTTCTTCCTCGAATTGCACCGAAACCTAAGCGTGTCTTGGTCATGGGCCACGTCCAGAATCTGCATTAATGAACACCAGAAAACCAAGAAGAAGTGGGTGTTGTGGTGGTGGCTACGTGTATTAACGTGGACTGATCACGGTAATGGGAGACTCAACACACGCCGAAGCAAAAGAAAAACAACACACAAAATTTTAGAGACGAACGCGAAAACAAACTGGGCACGCTCCAACCTACTGCGCCTCCCCGTTGTCCGTCACGGCGACGCACTTGATCCACGCTCATCTGTCTGCCCAACAGCAACGCTTTACATCACGACCTGCGACGCGGAAGCAGACCACTGCGGCTGCTTATATAGTTCGTTGAGTGCGTCGAGGTCGCCCTGGCTGAGGAAGCGGCGCTGTCCGATGGCTTTGGTCTTGGTCTCGTCACACAGGCTCTTGTCGGGCTCGACACACTTGGCGTTGTTGTCGTTCAGGTTACAGAACTTGCTGCCCACAGGCACACAGCCTGTCGTGAGCGTGGCCGTGCAGAACTTGGGGTAGCAGAAGCCGTACGAGTCCGGGTAGTGCATGATCGAGTCCGCGTCGTAGGCGCCGCCGACGCTCACGTCACGGATCTTCATCTCGCCCCAGATCGAGGTCGGGATGTCGTCCCAGAAGACCGCAACCTGGCGCTGCGGGTGCTGGTGCTCGTGGTACAATCCCAGCGAGTGGCCGATCTCGTGCATGGCCGACCCGTAGTCGTTCTTGAGCGAGCCGTCGCCCTCGAAGCAGCGGTCCGCCAGGAACATAATCTGGCCGCCGGCGCTGTTCACGCCAATGCTGCTGTTGCAGTCCCGTCCCGTCGGCGGGTGCTTGAAGTCCACGAAGTCGACGCAGCCGTTGCAGTACGACGTGAGCTTGTTGGTCTTACAGGTCGACAGCGGCAGGAACCGCACGTTGGTCTCCTTCTCGTACACCTTCATGGCATCGGCGATGAGGCTCTTCTGCGTCGTGTCGAATGGGTACTGCGCGTTCATGCTGTAGCACACGACGCCGTTGGACCACTTGCGGTTCGAGTCCACGACCGCCAGCGACAGTCGGCGGCGACGGTTCTCTTCGTCGTTGTACTCGTCGATCTTCTGCTGGAGGTGCTTGCGCGGGCACGACACCTGCGACGCGTGGTCGTGGTGGCGGTCCTGCAGGTAGCACGCCGCGATGCCGTGCTTGCAAGCCACGTACGCCTTGTCGGCGTAGTAGTGGAGCGTGCGGTGGCGCAGCTTGACGCCGTTGATCTCGCAGTCCTTGAGGTCATCCTTGGACGCGTCCACCACCTTCTCGGACTCCGTCGTCGAGACTCGAATGCTGATCTTGGTCGTGGCCTCCGCCGTCGACGACACGAGCGCCGCCGACGCTGTGAGCGCCAGCAGAGCCAATCCACGCCAGCTCACCATGGCTGTCGAGTCTGTACTGGAAAAGAAGTCGCAGTAGCTTTTGAGTGCAAATCGCCGGCGCTCCGTTCACTGCGGTGAACTGCGCGATTCAGTGCAGGATTCTGACTGCAGGCAGATGCGCTGGCGTCTCCTACGGCTTCTCCCACCAAACTCACTGTCCACGACGAGACTGGGGGACCACCTGACCTGCTGGGTCGTGGGCTCTGGATTTCAGCTCCGAACAGCGACTCCGTCTGTCGTACCGGCGCCGCACAAAAGCCGATGCAAAGGGCGATGATCGTAAAGGTCGTGACCGCGTTCCTACTGGCTGCTGTCTGGGCGCCGCGACCGCCAGACTGGCAGCAAGTTCTACTAAACGGCATCATTGTCATGTTGCTGCGGGTCTTGACGAGACACGACCAGCACATGGTGATCCGCTCAGTAAAGGATCGACAGCCGGGTTGAACCGGCTGCGTCCGAGGCACCAACGCATCAGATCAGAGATCTGGCTTGAATAAGAAGACAGGCATACAAAAATCAAGACATGCAAACGTGCCCCACGCACAATTGGGTACGTAGATTTCTGATACTCTACTCAGACTCAGAGATGGCCAGTGCCAGCATCTGGTGTCACGGCACGCAGGAGAAATCCAGGAGCTACGCGGACGAAATGGCATGACGATTGCATGGGGATGGCAATCGCCCGGGCGTCCCACAGAGAGCGAGGCGGAAGAGAAGAAGCGCTGATCGCCAACTGGGACTGTCAGCTTCTGGCGCAGCCGCATTGACCTCCAGTATCGAGCTCTCGGTCCTCCAGTTTTGCATTTCCGCAGCTCGCCTCTTTGGAGATTTGAACCATGAAGTCGACTGTGACGCTGATGGCGCTCCTGTGCGTGGCCATGGCGGCCTCGCTGACCGTCGCCGAGCCGACGTTCTCGTACCCTAAGTGCCCGACGTCGGGCGACACGTCCAAGTGCTGCACGCTGAGCTCGACGGCCAAGATGGCGCACCACGGCTACTTCCTCGCCAAGCTCAACGACAAGGAGACGGTCGTGACCTGCAAGAACACCAAGATTGAGTGCCACTTGGGCAACCCAGGCCTGCGCGCCACGTCAGAAAACTACGGTGGCATCACGTGTCCAGGTGCGTTTGTCTGCACCTTCCTACTGGCATCCGGCCTTGCTCTGCGTTCTAACATCTCGCTTGCTTTGTGATTCCCCCCTCTCAATAGACTTTGCGGCGTTGTTCGAGTCGCGATCCGGTATTGAGATCCTCGAGGGTGTGCTGGACACGCCGTCGACGGCGTCCGACAGCGACAACACGCTTGGCCAGGTCAAGGCCGCCACCTCGTAAGCGCTACGACCATCAAGACAACCCACCAACGAAGGAGGATGATACAATACGTGTAAACTGCGTGAGGGCATCAACGCCCAGTCGATGCGAATGACAGACAGAGAGCGAGATGAAGTATTTTTTCCAACACGGAACATGTGCGTTTGTGAGTTTTACAATCTAACCGCCGTGTCATCTTGCTCCTGCTCCTTCACCCTTGGCGCTTCTTCCATGCTGCGATGCGTTTTTGCATGGCGTGATGCCAGCTTCTTTCCACGAATCCCCATCACCTCCTGCCCAGCGCCGCCCGCGAAACGACGCGTCGCAAAGCGACTTGCTCACACGTCGCAGGGTCTCACCGTCCCGTCCTCGTCTATTTCTGAGGGTGCGCGACGTTGATTGCATGGCGCGCTTACGGTGGAGTTGTTTACCTTGTTGAACTGAGTGAAGTGCGCGTCGTCCCATGCGAGAAGGCTCACGAAACGGCTCCGGTCGTGACCGAATCCCGAGCGTGCGTCGCTCACTTCTCTGTTAGATTCCCACTCCGTACCTAGCTTCGCATGCAGCAGCAGCCATGTCCAAGCGGCTTCTTGTGGCCTCGCACGCACTCACGCTGCTCCATCTATTCATCGGGGGCCACTGCCACGCCGCTCTGATCGCAACCAACAGCCAGAAGCCCAGCTCTTCCAGCAACAAGACCCAGGGCGTGGATGTCGATCTGCTGTTCAGCACGCCCGAGGGCCGTCGCGGGCTCGACGACATGCAGATCGCGCCGCTGATCGCCGCCTGCGTCGCCGTGTTCTTCGGGGCCGTGCTCTGCTTCGCTGGTGCGCGCGTGCTTCGGTACGCGGCGCTTGGCTGTGCGTTCTTCGACGGTGCGTTCACGACCGCGGCCGTGCTGGAGCGCGTGCTGCGCCACGCCGAGTGGGAAGGCGTCGCGTCCTGGACGTTCTTCTTCCTGGGCGGCATCTTCTGCTGCCTGCTGGTCGTCAGCATCGACAACCTCGACGTCTTTTGCCTCGGACTCACGGCTGGCATGATGACAGCGTTCACGTGCCTCACGACCTTCGGATTCCACATCGCCCCCGACCACCCGGAGATCGTTCTCTACGTGCTACTGGGCGTGTTGGGCCTCGGCACGGCCCTGCTCACACTCAAGACGCAGCCCGTGAGCGTGCTGCCGGCCACGAGTTGGATCGGCAGCAACATGGCGACCTGGGGCATCGGCTACTTCTTCGGAGAGTACCCCAACGGCACGAGCATAACAAAGTTCCGACGCGCCGACGGCAAGTACGAGCTGCCACGCGCCTGGTGGGGGTACCTGGCCGGTGCGCTCGTCTGCTTCCTCATGGGCACGTGCGTCCAGGCCCAGACGTACCGCTTCAAGCGCAAACGCCACACTGCGACGCACCATTTCAGTTCGACGGACGCCGCGGCGGTCTCCCCACATCTGGACGACTTCCTGGACGAAGCTCGAGATTCCAGACGATACGCTCGCGTGCAGACACCGCGAGTGTCCGAGAGCCGTCGGCCAACGCATCCTTCGTCTTCTAGGTCTTCTAGGCCGCTCGGACGAACAGCTACTGTGTGAAGTACAGTTTGATTTTGATTTGTTGATGCGTCATTCGTGGTCTCTCTTGCTACCCTGTAACAATGCGACTCCTAGTCTTCGTCTGCTGATTTCACGACGATGCCGTGCCACAGCGCCAGCGCTCGCGTGCTGAGGGACGCGAGGCGACGCGCATCGAACTGCCCCGCAAAGTCCAGACACGCCTGCAGTGACGCCGCGTCCTGCTCGATGCTCGGCAGCATGTTGATCAGCAGCATCTCACACTGGGCCGCGAGCACCGTGAGCCCAATGAGGCTCGCCGTCACGTACAGATCCATGAGCTGCGTGGGCTCGAGACGACGCAGCGACGACACGGAGCCCGTGTAGATCCACGCGAGCAGCGCCTTGAACGACGAGAGCGAAATGCCGTCCTGCGGCATGTGATGGAGCGCGATCTGGTGCATGCGACTCACCCCGCCGCTGCTGCCTCCTTCCGTGGCATTGCCATCCGCGTGGGCACGGCCTTCGCTGAAGCCGCCCGTGAACATCGTGTGGAAGTACGGGACCTGCGAGAGGATCGCCTTGTGGGCTGGCAGTGCCACGAGCACGGGCTCCGACTCCGACTTACTCTCCTCTTCGTCCTCCTGAGGCTCGTGTGCCTCTTCGTCCGGCCACAGAAACTCCACGTCCGCAAACTCTCGTGACAGCACCGTCGTCTGCATATCCAGTTCGAACTGAATCGCCCCCATTTCGTCGATTTCCGTCACAGCCGGACGAAGCTTGCGCCACGTGACTTGGCATTCATCGGCCAGGTCTTCAGCACACACCCGCAGGGCAAACTCCTTGAGCGCACGCCGCTTGTGGGACGCGATATCGAGGCGGCTCGTGTACAAGTACAGCAAAAACGCACGAAACACCTGCGCATCAACGTCGCGGAACTCGTCCACGACCAGCACCTCGCGGCCGTCGACCGTCTTCGTGGCAGCACTGGACCGCAACACACGCAGCAGACCTCGAAGGTAGCCACTGTGGGCACAGACAACGACCTGGTGGGCCGGGAGCGTCGTCGTGCCGGCTGCTCCGTCGCCGACTTCAAACTCGAGGTCGTAAAACGGCGCGTGCTTGAGCACTTGGTCGTACTTGAGCGAGTAGTGGCATCCTCGAGGACGCGCGACGACCGCACAGTGATTGGCACCGGCACTCACGTGGAGCGCAACGTTGTCCTTGAGCCCCGTGATCTTCTGAGGGTTCACGGTGTGCTGGTACTTGCCCAGACCCAGGACACCGAACGCGTTCCAGCCCCACGAATACACGCTGCCATCCTTGGCGATGGCGAACGTCGAGTGGCTGCTGCACGCGACCTTCTCGACTGCGATCTGCTGGCTCTCGAGCGACTCCTGGACACGCGGGAAGTAGTAGTAGAGACCGCGCTGCAGATCCTGCGAGCGCTCGCCGGCTCCGTGCTGGCCGTACTCACTGTGGCCCCATGAGTACACCTTGTGGTCGAACGTGACAGCGACCGAGTGGTGGCTGCCGGCGGCGATCGAGATCACGGGCTTGCCCACGTTCACTTCCATGGGCAGCCACGACACGTTCACGCCCGAGCCAAGCTGGCCAAGCATGCCGAGTCCCCAGGAGAAGCACACGCCGGACTTGCTCGGATCGAGCGGCTCAATCCGCGAACACGCGAGCGAGTGCTGCTGGCCGCACGCGATCTGCGTGATGAAGAAGCCTTCCAGGTTGCGGACGCGCGTGAAGTCAGCCGAGTTGCGGCGCGAGCCCGTGCCCAATTGGCCGCTGTCGTTGTAGCCGCAGCTGAACACGACGCCGTCGCCGCTCACGGCCAGCGAGTGCGCGAAGCCCGCCGCGATGTTGATGATGCGGTGGCGCAGCAGCGACGTCGAGAGCCGCGGCATGAAGCACGTGTGGCGCACAGTTTGCACTTTCTTCGAGCTGAGATGCGCCAGTGAGCTCTCGGCGTCGTCCAGGTCGTGCTTGGTGAGATTGAGCTCCTCGTAGATCTCCTCGGAGCCGCGGATCAAGCGGGCCATGATGTCCATCGGATTGGAGTCCGCACTGGGATAACTACGGGTCTGCATACCCGCCAGCGACACGGACGCGTGGTCGAACATGCCGTCGTTCTTGACCTCGCGCGTCTCCGGCAGCAGCCCCCACATGAACACCTCGCCCGTGACGCTCAGAGCGATCGTGTGGGTGTCCCCACACGACACTTTCTTGATGATGTGGCCGTCCAATGCCGGCACGCGCTCTGGGACGGGCACGGCGGCCTCCTTACGCACGCCTAGACCCAGTTGCCCCTCACGGCCACGGCCCCTGTGGTCCACAAAGCATAAGTGAGACCGTCAAGAACGCCGACGATCGGGACACGACACTGAAAACTCACCAGGCGAAGACCTCTCCGAACTCATTCACGGCCACGCTGTGCTGCTCGCCGGCCGAGAAGTCTACGATCGTCTGGCCCTGCAGCGCCGTCACCACGCGCTAGAATCCACCACAGCAGTGTGAGTTTGGTGTTCAATGGAATTCCCTCGGGAAGGCGGACGGTCGCCACACGCACCGCGTCGTAGATCTCCTTGTCGTCGGCGTCCAGGCCGAGCTGCTTGGCGGCGTTGCCACCCCACACGTAGAGCGCCATCCTCTATCTACACGCACCAGTGTTGGATGCACAGAGAGGCTCGGGATGCTGCGAGGAAGAGCGCAAGTGACGCGAAGGATTGGCACCGCCCCGCCGATGAAGAATGCCTTTCTGACGCACCTGAAGTTGAACTGCTTTCGTAATTTACCGATTCTTCAACGTTAAATTAGTATACTCGAGTGACATGATGCGTATATACTTAAATAGGAGGTAATAGTGGACGTCGGTGGAACTTTTGGTGTTGGACATTGCGGATGTCCATTGAAGCGGCGGATCAGGGTACGTACTTGTTAATGATGGTCTTCTTGGGTACGCTCTCAGCGGCTGCAGCTGCGCGAGAACATGCAGAAGCCACGTCGCCATCCATGTGCGGGCGTTCACAAAGCTTGCGTGTGGCGTTTCATGCTCCTGCAGCGGAGGCTTCAACCGGCTGGATGCACAAATGGGAGAGCCTCGAAAACATGTGACTTGATGTGGAAAATCTATTGTATTTTGGTGTGGTGGTTGTTGCTATGTTACTGTACGGGTACAATACTTTACGCCCTTGGATGTGTGTGTGTAGTGGAGATGGAGGCGTGTAAGTCAAGCGCTTGCTGTGAGTGTCGAGTCGCTTGCTTATCCGCCGAAGCCGTAGAGCGTGCGGCCCTGGCGCTTGAGCGCGTACACGACGTCCATGGCCGTGACGGTCTTGCGGCGCGCGTGCTCCGTGTAGGTCACCGAGTCGCGGATGACGTTCTCGAGGAACACCTTGAGCACGCCACGGGTCTCCTCGTAGATGAGGCCGCTGATGCGCTTGACGCCGCCACGACGAGCGAGACGGCGGATGGCCGGCTTGGTGATGCCCTGGATGTTGTCGCGAAGCACCTTGCGGTGGCGCTTGGCGCCGCCCTTGCCCAGTCCCTTGCCTCCCTTTCCGCGTCCAGACATGTTGTTTCTTGGTGGTGGTGGTGGTGGTACTTGCTGTTGGTCGCAATTGCAATTGTGAGATGGGAGGAAGAGATGGCTGCTGACATCCAAGAGCTCATCGTCCGCCTCCCGAGTGACATGGATACAGTGTCACTGAAACGAGAAATCCACGAGTATCAAACCAAGGACGCTGATTGGTCCACTTTCGAGTGATTCTCACAGAACTCTATGATTGGCGGAACCATAAATGAAGGTGTATGATTGGCTAATGAGCTGTCACAAGGACAGATCAGTCATTACCGGTACGTACCGGTAACATCGCCTAACCTTTCAGGTTGTTATTTTTCAAATGTAACTTACCTTTCCGCCTGGGATACGTGGTTACCGTGCTGAATGCATTGAGTAGAAAACGTGCATGATGTCGATAATACCTTAATATATTACATTTCTATTCTGACTCCATTTACTTCAAGCAGCTCCGATTCCGACTGTCGTTCGTCGAAGCAGTATGAGCGTGCTCACAGCACGCTGAACGAGAGGCTCTCGCGGCCAGTCTCGGTCGGATCGAAGTCGTGGAACGAGATGCGGCCGGTGTACTGGTCCACCTCCACGTCCTCGATAGATGTCTGCCACGCCGGACTCGTTCCTGACAGCCGAGTGAGGTACGTGTCGTCCACCTGCTTGGCGCCATTCATCGGCAGATCATCCATGTCGTCCATGTAGGAGAGCCGGGAGTGGTGAGGGTCGTAGTAGTCGTCTTCGGCCTCAGTGATCTGACCAAGCTCGCCCACTGAGTGCTGGAATCCGCTCATGCTGCTGCTGGTGAGGTTGCTGCTGCCCGTCGTGGAGCTGGAGCTGTCGCTGCTGCTCGTGCGGCGTGAGTCCTTCTCGTCGACCATTCGTTGGAATGGCTTGATGGTCGCAGCCATCGGGGGGCCGTGGCTGCGACTGGCTCTTGTGCGAGCTGGGAGCACAGACACGATCGACTGACGGTAGGCGTTGGAGGATCGACGAGCGAAGAAGCTGATGCGGCTGAACGGGGACGTGAGCTTGGACATGATCTGGCGCGAGAAGAGGCTGTGGTTTCTTCCGTAGCAGCACGCGCACAGGCGCCAGGAGCACATATCGGTCGACTTCGCACACGTGCCACACAGAGAGGCCTTACACACGTTGCAGGAATACCGCTTGCGAGTGAGCAAGCCCAGGCGACGCTCACACACCTGACATTGTGTGACGCGCATGCGGATCATTGGCACGAGGTTCACAGCAGCGAAGATGGAGATTGCCGATCCCGAGTCCTTCTTGATGGATGCTGTGAAGTTGCGTTCGATGAGACGACGATACCGCAGACCGAGGCTGAGTGCGTCGTGGATCGAGGCGAAGCCGCTGTCCATGGGGACAGGCACGCCGTTGCCGTTGCTCGGGAGGTCAACATCGAGCCAAATCTGCATGCGTAGCAGACCGGCGAACTTGGTCTCCGATAGAATGAGCATGAACGTGTGGATGTGTCCTCGACGCGTGAGGTTGTCGGTCTCGTGGCTGTCGATACTCGCGCTTCGGCCGTTGTTGTGCTTGCCGTCGACATGGCTGAACACACCGGGCACGTCCACCGACCGCACCATCTTGAAGCCAAACGGGTACCCGTCCGGGTCGACATCGCGGCCCAGCGTCTCGACCAGAACGTAGTCTTCACCGGCCGATCCATTGCCGAGATTCACCGCCGATCTATACGTGACGTGCTTGAGTCCGACGAACTCGTCCGGTCGTTCTTTCGTACGCTGCTGCAGCGTCTCGAGCACCTCGGCTTCCACCATGAGGTCTTCGCCCACGAGCTCTCGCTGAAGATGCGCGTAGGCCTTGGACGAGTCCGCCGCGAGCGCGCGCATGGCCTCGTCGAGGGTGGAGATCACGGTGTCGCAGCTTGCCATCGTGGAGCGGCGCGTGGCGCTCGTGACGGCGTTGTTCACGAACGCCAGCATGCCCACGGGCGCGTAGCCGGCGTGCATGCGCTCCCACGTGAGCGACGACGTCGTCGGGTCGGTCACGAGGTTCTCGGACGCGAAGTAGTTGGAGCTGAGGAAGCGCTGCACGCTGGCGGCATTCTCGCCCAGCAGCGCGTCGTGGTACATGGTCGATGTGTGGTGGGGGAGGGTACTGTCCGGAGGAGCGGATCAGTCGTGTGGGTCGCGTAGCCACTCGGATCAAAAATGGAGGCGGCGGAGTGTTTGGTTCCGGATGGGAGATCACAATGCGACCACTGCAGCAGTCGGCGCGCAGAGAACTGTTCTCGAGTCTATCCGCGCCAGACCAAACAGCAAGCTCGCTATGTCGCTGGTGTCGTGTCTAAACTCCGGATGGGCGTTCTCTGCCGGACGAGATACTGAAGTCCTGGTGTTTTCGTGTTCTCCGGACAGCCTCTGGGCTCCGGAGTCCGGGATCTGGGCGCGAATCGAGCGGATGACGGCGACAAGGCAACTGAGTGCTGGGTCGTCTGGTGCTGGTGGCGGCATCTTTTGGGAGAGAGGCAGCGAACAGGCGAGCAGGCGATGGATGATTTGAGGGAGGAATTTCCTTATCTAAGTGCTCGAGCACTTAGTTTCACCAAAGTTAACCATGTCCATCCTTGGGTAAGTGGTCTGAGACTCCAAGCATTTTCGAGCGCTTAGAGAGCGGAGCCCCACCGCAGCGTAGCGGAGGTCGG
>JAADXN010000149.1:0-40839 GCA_023337875.1 Pythium apleroticum | reverse complement strand
GTATCGTATCTGTAGGTGTAGAGGATAGTTCTTTGGTTGATGTAGCGTCTAGTTTAGTTTACAGGCAGATCGAGTAGGAGGCCGCTGGGGTCGTCGTCCGTGGAGACCGACCCCACCACCACCAAAAGACGGCGTGCATGTGCATGTACTGTACTGGTTGTTCTACATGTAGCACTCGTATCGGTATGACGAGGCCAAGTTGGTCCGAATCCTAATCCGAATCCGATTTCGTGTCCTCTGTTGCGGACGCCACGATTATGGATCCCCCTCCCCCCTCCCGGTGACCTCGATTCGTTTATCGTGCTGTGTTCTGCTGGTATCCCAACACGACGAATCGGGAGCGAGTTGTTGGCGTGTTTCTCTATTACCAGTGTGATTTAGCAGGACACAGGGATGGTCGCGCCGGGCAGGCGGTTGATCGAGTACAGACAGCCCTGCAGGAAGAGCCCCGCAAAGTCGGCGAGCATGACGCCGATGGTGTCGCCCACTGACGCGGCGCCCAGCGCGAACTCCACGTACGCGGGCGGCACCTCCTTGCTGAGCAGCGTGTAGGCATTGACGTACACGCCGCCGCCCAGCAGTCCGGCGATGAAGCAGAAGATGAGCAGCGACCAGTTGTACCAGAAGTGGTAGGCCGACACCAGCGTGAAAAACACGAGCAGAACAGTCTGCAGCGTCGGCATGAGGTAGAGAATCGCTCGATTGGCCTGGAACAGCACGCCCGACGAACGCGAGAGGAAGACGCCCGTCTGGTAGGCCATGCCGGCCGACGCGTAGAAGGTCGCGCGCGCCTCGGAGCTGGTCACGGGGAAGCCAATGGTCGACCACACGCCTGTCTGCATCGTGTACTCGGCGAAGTACACGACTGTGAGCGGGATCATGTAGGGGCCGAGCGTGAACGCAAAGCGCAGCTTCTCCTGGAACGTGAGCGCCGCTGCGCCGCGTGGAGTCCCGTGGGAGTGACGTCGTTCAGCCGACGCGTTGGCGTGATCGCGAGTCTTGTCGTGGAACTGGCGTTGCTTGTTGTTGGAGCCCACACCGCCATCGTCGCGTACGGACTGGCTGATTGCCACGGCGTAGGCGTCGTCGACAGCGTCGGGAATCGCAGTGTAGCTTGGCTTTCCTGGCTGTGGAAGGTGGCGCGTGTCGAGGACGTACACGAACGTCGCAATATAGAGGACGGGGAAGATGGTCGCGGCAAGCACGAGCGTGGACGAGAAGCTCATGCCGATCCAGAGGTGGAAGACGGCGATCCACGCGTATCCGCCGACGCCCGCGAGTCCCGTGCCGCTGGACCAACACGTCAGACAGCGTCGGCTGTCGTAGAACGAAGCCATGGCGAGGAACGAGGCCTCCATCATGCCCGACTGAAGGCCCGAGAAGGCGACGCCGAGCAGCTGCAGCGCGAGCGAGTTTGTTCCGAGCGCGACGACCAGGAAGCTCATCAGCATCCACACAGCGCCTAGAATGGTGCGGTGGCGGTAGGAGATCAGGTGGAACCAGTACGGACCCGTGAGCTTCACGAAGAGCGCGGGGAAGATGTCGAAAAAGTACACGAGTCCAACGCCACCGGCTGCGATCTCCTGCGCGCCTGCGATCATGACCACGTAGCCGATGTTGTTGATGAAGCCCAGCACCCAGAAGGCCGCCTGGTTGCGCAGCGGCTCGCCGCTTTCCTCCGCCATCGTCGCCGATGCCGTCGATGCGAATCTGGGCGCATTTTTGAAGGGAAGTGGGGAGCTCCCTCGTGATAGTGACGCATGGATTCATGCACTTCAACCTCACTTTCTAGGTTTTGGACGTCGATTCGGAATCCCGTGACAGAAGAGATCCGCTTGTGGCAAACGCGAAGAGCGATTACCAACGAACTGACGCCACGCCGGATGCGGCGACTACCAGCCGCGACGCTGGCGCTGGGCCTGGGCCTGCTGTATGCAGCCAACAGTGACATCCGCGTGCATGCGCAGGAGCTGGATCTGCTGCAAGTGGTGAGCGGCGGCTCCACACACCGCTTCGTGGTGGCGGGCGCGTCGTTCGGCGCCGCGCTCCCACGCGTGGCGGACGCCAAGGACGACGCGACGCCGTTGCGCCTGATACAAGCGACCGTCGCGGCAGACTGCCAGCGCATTGAACCCGACGCGGAGATCGACTCCGTGACGGCCGTGATGGTTGAAAGAGGCGGCGCTTGTTCGTTTGTGCAGAAGGCGCTGGCTGTGCAGGCGGCCGGAGCCTCGCTGCTGGTCGTGGGAGACTCCATACAGGGCGCATACGCGAGTGCGAAGCAGTCTGGGCGAGATTTCTACGACTGTGCCGCAGGGCGAGGGTACGTCGAGCGCAATGCGTCGTCTGCCGCGACGTACCCCGAAGTGGGTGAGCTGCAAGACGGCTTGGCCTCCTGCACAGACAGCGACGGCTGCGAAACTGGTACATGCGTGTACACGGGAGCCAGCCGCCGCTTCGGCAGCAACTTCGAGGTCTGCTGTTTCTCTAACACGCTCGTGCGCATGGGCGTTGACTCGAAGAGCGCGCTGCTGGCGTCCGGCGTCACGATCCCTGCAGTATTCGCGTCGTATCGCGACACCCTCGACCTCAAAAAGCTGCTCGCTGCTGACGCCGACCTGGAGCTGCAGGCGTTCAGCGCCGAAGAGAACCCGTGGAACGTGTCGATGTTCCTCACGTGGCTGCTCGGCGTGATGGTCGTGGTCGGCGGCGCCTACTGCTCGGCTACTGATGAGCGGCGCTACTCGTACGAGAAGGTCGCGATGGGTTTCGTGCCCTTGTCGTCCGACTCGATTGAGACCGAGTACGTCAGCATCGACGACCGCCATCCTACGGCTTCTCATCAGCTGCGGGGCGACGGAAATGAAAGTTACGCTGGCGAAGAAGGCGACAACGAGCGCGTGGAGCTGTCCACCAAGCACGCCTTGTACTTCGTCGTGGGCTCGTCCTCCATCCTCGTGCTGCTGTACTACGGCCACTTGGCGATGCTCATGAACGTGCTCTTCCTCATCGCGACGACAGCGTCCATGACCCAAGTGGTGATCCTGCCGGTGCTCGCGTCGCTGCTTCCGCTGCGAACGATAGCGGAGACCAAGCGCGAGCTGGTGTTGTCCATCGCCAGCGTCTCGTTGGCTGGCGTGGTCACGGTCTTCTGGTTCATCCACCGATCCAACGCCAACATTTGGCCGCTGCAAGACTTGCTGTGCATCTCGCTGTGCTTTGTCGTGATCGACTCCATCCAGCTACCGAGTCTCAAGGTCGCGACGGCTCTGCTGGGCGTGGCGTTCGTCTACGACATCTTCTTCGTCTACATCTCGCCGCTCATCTTTGGTTCGAGCGTCATGGTTGACGTGGCGTCAGGCGACGGAGGCATCCACGCTGCTGCGTCGACGACCGTCCACGAGAAGCTGCCCATGGTGCTCAGTATCCCGCTGCTGTTCTCGTACTACGGCGGCAACGCGCTCTTGGGCCTCGGCGACCTCATCCTCCCTGGGCTGCTGGTCTCGTTCTGCATCCGCTACGACTACTGCATGGGCTACCCGCTCTCGCGCAACTACTTCATGGTCTCGAGCGTCAGCTACGCGGTGGGGCTTCTACTCGCCAACATCATGGCGATCGCTCTGCGCGACGTCGTCGCCGGCCAGCCAGCGCTCATGTACATTGTGCCGATCACACTGGGCAGCGTCATGCTGCTGGCGGCGTCCAAGCACGAGCTCGACGACTTGTGGCTGGGGCCGCAGTGTCTTCGCATGGAAGTCGCACTCACGCTGGGCCTGAAAGCGGAGCAGCCGCCGCGACGCGGGGAAGTCGAGCCGTTTCTAAAGAAGCAATAGAGTTGAGCAGCTGAGCCAACCAAGCGAAGCGTGGGGTTGCGCACGCGAAGGCAATACATAACAGATACGCTGAGTACTAATGTAGAATACTACGTCTAATCAAGGGGTCTCCCGTGGCCGAGAGATCACAGCAGCTTGCGCTCCTCTTCCTTGTACAATCTGCATGCGATAGCAATCATCGTCAGTCTCCATACACGTCTTCACGAGCAAGCAGACAGGAGTCGTACCTAGTGAACTCGTCTTCTGTGATCGAGAGCATGGACGCGTCGACGACGCTGAGGAACTCCAGCGCACTGCGCAGATTCACGAAGCAGTAGCCCGCCCTAGACGCACCCAAGCACATTTTGTCAATCTTCCATTTCCAACGACAATCAAGCTGAGAAGACGTACTTGGACATGAGGTCGTTGGGGTTTCGGTAGGCAGAGATGTACTCGCAGTTCGAATACAGGCGCGGGATCTTCGAGTGCAGGACGATGTAGATGAACACAGGCAGGAAGTCGTCCGCTCCCGGCCGGGAGCCCGAGTCTCCACGAGTGAGGTTCAGCACGCTGAAGATGATGCTGCAGCAGCGGACGATGCAGTTGATCTTGTCGCCGGGGCTTCGGAACGAGTTGATGCGGCGCAGCTCGTCCTCTGCCATCGACCACACGACTTCGTTGCGCATGCACGGCTTGATGTCGAGCATGTCGGGCGTGATAAACTGAAACCAAATCCATCACAGAAACAACGAGTCAGTTGCTGCTATCCATTCACAAACTCGCTGGGCACCCAGTGATCGTACCGACAGAAGCTTCATCCGAGTGAGCAGACGCTCGTCTTCCTCCTTCCAGTGTGCGCATTCGTCCAGTTGGTTCATCGTGATATCTTGCAGCTTGTCCATGACGTACTTTTCGACCCAGTCCCTCGCCTTCGACAGCGTCGCCTCTGATGCGTGGCTCCACAGTGGATGGTTGAGCAGCACCTCCTCGATGCTCTGGAAAAAGTAAATCAGGCGACGGCGCAGCTCGTGCGTTCCGTAGAAATCGTAGTCGACGAAATCCGTCGACCTGGGTGGTTTGCCGTCGCCGCGTGGACCGAGAACGGACGCTAGGAACATGCGGATGGTGTCCTGGATATCACGCGACGCCGGCAGCCGCAGCCGCTCCAGGAATTCCGCGTAGGTCAGCTCCGACTCCTCCTGCTCCGCCGCTTCGTCCTGGTTACTGGCCGGCTTGGTCGACTTGGTCTTGACAGTGCTGCTGGCCTCGTCAATTGCAGCGAACAGGTTGCGCTGGCTCAACGAACTGGTGCTGCGACTGCGCTTCTGGTGGAAATCCTCGCTCTTGGAGCGGCTCAGGACGCGCTTGTCGACGGCAGCAGTCGGCGGTTCGTCGTCTTGAGCTTCTCCATCGTCTCCATCATCGTCTCTCTGGTTGTCGCCGCCACCATCGTCAGCTCCATTAGCATCGCCATCGTCATCCAGCAGCCCAAAGTCGCTGATACTGAGCCGACCCGAGGCGCGGCGACTAGGGCGTCGCAGGAATCCGGCCGACTTGGCAAAGTCTTCTTCGCTCGCGCAGCTCTCACGGCGGTCGAAGCTCCTCGTCGACGAACTCTTCGACAGCACCGACGAGCACGAACTGGGCGACGTGTCCGTCGTCGTCGTACTCACCGTATCATCGTCAAACAGCGACATCCGCCGCTGTGGCTGGCGAGAAGTCGATGCCGACGTTGTCGGCGTCGACTTTGGCGCCTTTCCGGACGGCGAAAACAGCGACGGCGGGTTCAAAATGCGTTCAATCGCTTCGCTGAGCAGCCCGCCAAGCGAGTTGGGCGCAGTGACGCTGAGGGGCGGCGTCACATCCTTCGTTTTCTTCACAGGCGCCGCATGCTGAGGCTTCGCAGGCACAGAAAGCGGCTTCGTCGTCGCAGGAAGGGGCTTTGTCGGCTCCATTGACGTCGCCGGCGACGCGACGGCGTAGATCTTGGCGATCGTCTCGTCCTGTTGGTCGATGGCCTTCATCAGCGCCTGGCAGCGCTCTCGAAGCGCCACGATCTCCATGTCTCTGGCTTTGAGCGCGCCCGTCAGGTCGGCGACTTGGCCTCGCAATAGCTCATTTTCCCGCACCAGCAGCTCCGTCGCCGAGCCGCTCGTGCGCGGCGACTGTGCGACGTTGTGGCGCAGGAACGCGGCTGCCTCCTCCGAGAGCGGCGCCGGCCTCATGGCCACACCGATGATGCCACTCGTGCTGTCGCCGTCGGCGGCCACGCCGTGCGCTTCTTCAACCCACAGCCGCGCGATGTCTCTGCCGCCGGCGGTCATATGCTGCGGCGCCTGGGAAACTGCTGCGGTCGCGCCACGAGCCATGTCGACGGCGTGACGAAGGAGGATGCGGATGTGGCGCCTGCTGCCGCTGGTCGTGCGTGGGAGGCGCTCGCAGCCCCTTCAGCTTCCGCTTCGATCCCTTCGTGGAGAGGCGTCTTCTCGCGAGATGTGAGGAAGCGCATAAGTTCTGACGGGTGCGGAAGAAAGAAGAAGAAGAAGAAAGAAAACACAACGCCAACAAAAGTCCGGGTTGGTCACGCGGTAAGCTTACGGTGGGGACGACAGACCGACACAAAAGAAGGAGACCGAACGATCAGCGGGAATGGTGGGAAGCGGCGCGAGGAAAGCTAACGCGGAATTTACTTTAGCCGGTCGCGCATTTGCCAACAACTTCAATGTTGCCTCAAGCTGGCGTCTGGGAACAGACTCGTCATCGACTCCATGAATGAATTTGTTCCATTTTATCATATTCGGTGAATGTATTGGTTCTGAGAGGAGGCCATGCGATCTTTGGCAGTCATGGCCGTTGACACGCAAAGCGACAGAAATGGAAACTCTGGTGAGGACCCAGACGCCAAGAATGACGAGGGACGGAAACGGCGCCGCGTCGCGACGCACGGCGCTTCCATGGGTGGCAGCATCGTGGATCCTATGGATGGTTGTTGGTGCATACACTGCCGCAGTGGCAACTGCTGGAGCTGCTGCCGCGACGAGCTACGCGACCATGTCAAGCGCGCAGATCCACTCCACGCTGCGGGAGCTGTACGTCGGCGGCCGCTTCGTGGAACTTGAGCGAGTGGCCCTGCAGGTGATCGAAGAGAAGCCCAATGGTCGGTAATCTTGCTGCTATAAAGGGATTGAGGGTGGATGCTGATGTTGGGGTGCTTGATCTTGTAGTCGTCCGCCAGCCCCTGGAACACACGAGCGTGTACGAGTTCCTCGGTGTCGCGCAGTATTCGCTGGGCGATCTGGAGAAAGCGATCGCCACGTTCGAGCGCGCTGTCGACGTGAACAGCGACGACGTCAAGAGCTGGGTGCACCTGGGCAACTGCTACTTGTACAAACTGGAACTGGCCAAGTCCATCCGCGTGCTGGAGACGGCGATCTACGAGAAAGGCGCGGCCGACCAAATGCACCAGCTCTTCAAGGCGCGTAACTGGATTGCCGACTGGCGAGACTACGACTCGTTGCTGGCCCACGTGGTCGCCGAGTTCCGCGAAGACATCGCGCATGACCGAAATACTGGCGCCACGGCGTTGGACTACGCCGCGCTGGACAACAAGATGATCAAGGAGATCTCGATACTACGCAGCCGAGGCGAAAGCAAGGCCAAGAAACCACGATGCTGCAGTGCCGAGGGACGCGAGCTCGAGCTGCGATCCGAGAAACTTCGTGTGGGCTTCGTGTCGTCCGACTTCGGTATCCATCCCGTCGTGACGCTGATGAGAGGCCTTCTCGAGATGCTGGCACAGGATGAAGAGCAGCAGGTCGTGGTTTACTGCTTCGCCTTGACGACGGCAACTTCCTGGTGGAAGCGCAACATCACCCGCACTGTCGATCACATGGTTTCACTTGTCGGCAAGAACCCCGATGAGGCTGCGACGATCATCCACTCGCACGGGATCCACGTGCTCATCGACCTCAACGGCCACACGCTCCACTCAGGGCTCGGTATCTTCTCGTACCGGCCGGCGCCAGTCCAGATCGCGTTTCTTGGGTACCCGATGACGATAGGAGATCCGTCGATTGACTTCTTCATCTCCGATCCAGTGTCGACACCACCGGAAACGAGTCCTGACTTGTTCACCGAGAAGCTGCTGCTGGTACCGACCCACTACATCGCGAACGACCACGCGCAGATGATGGGCCACACGGTCTGGGGTGAACGACCGATGTTGACGATGACTGAGCCACACGTCGACGAGGATGCTTTTGTGTTCGCGACCTTCAGCAACTGGCAGAAGATGGATCCGTTCATCTTCAGTGCGTGGATGGCGATCATGGCGCGCGTGCCCAACTCCGTGATGTGGTTCATCCGATCCAAAGGCCACGAGGAGGCGGCTCACAACCTGCGGCAAGAGTCTTTCGCCCACGGGATCGACGGAGATCGGCGACTGGTCTTCTCCGACTACCAGCCATGGGTTCATCACACTCACGGGAAGCGAGCGGCAGACCTGGTTCTTGACACGTCCCTGAAAAATGGGCACACGACCATGATCGACGCTCTCTTTGCTGGGGTTCCCATCGTCACGTTGGAAGGCAATCGAATGAGCAACCGTGCGGGTAGTTCGGCCCTCCACTCGCTCAGAATGCACGAACTCACTGTCAATTCCATCAAGGAGTATGTGGAGCTCGCTGTCCAGCTCGCCACAAACCCAGATTTGCTGGATCGACTACGGGCCACGACCGAGCAGCACCGACTGGCGTTTCCCTTGTTCGACACACGCCTCTTCACCAGCCGATTCAGCGCAGCTTTGAGGAGTGCGTGGCATGTGGGCAAGAGCCAACGCCAACGAAACCGTACTGAGCTCGCTCCTGCCGCCTTCCAAGCGATGCACGTCTTCTCCCAAGTCAGTGATGAGACGAATCTCTCCCCACACTTCTTCGAAATCGACTCAGCGCTTGGTGATAATGAAGAATCGGACCCGTACGAAGAGCGGGTGCTCACCTCCGTTGAAGCTGGCGAGAAGATCTTGCTGCACATCGGTGGTCGCCAACGTCTTCCTGGCTGGTGGGTCATCGATATCGAAGACCACGAAAGCGTCGACTTCGTACTTCCTATGGACAAGCTGTACCCCTTCCCGGACAACTCAGTGAGTGTCATCTACGCATCACACGTACTGGAACATGTCGTCTACGGGGTCGATGAGGCCGTGGGTCGCACACTTGACGAATGGTATCGCGTCGTCGCACCGAGTGGATCTCTTCTCGTCGCTGTTCCCGACTTGGCCATCTTGTCGTCGCTCTTCGTGAATGAGACACTCACTGAGCAGGACCGGTTCTCCGTGATGCGCATGATGTTTGGAGGCCAGGTAAACACCTACGACGTGCACAAAGTCGGCTTCAATCTGCAATTCCTTGGTACCTTCTTGCAGAATGCAGGCTTTTGTGAGATCAAGCGGGTACAGAGCTTCAATATCTTCGTCGATGCAAGTGCCGTCGAGTTTCGCGGTGTTCCGATCAGCTTGAATGTGATGGCGAAGGCTTGCAAAACCACGAGCAGCGCGGACACGAGTAGCAGCTCACCAATGAGCTAGTTCCCCGAACGGGACCTTGCTACGAGAGATCATTCACGCTGCCGGAGCTCATGAACTTCATCATGTTCACCTTTTTCACCTTCGTCGGGCGGGGCAGCGTTGCTGGACCCTTCCCGCCGGAGTTGGCCATCATGGAAGCACTAGGACGGATACATCATTACAATCAGATGAACGACATACCACTGTGCATAGCCTACATGGCAGAGACGTACATGATTTTGTGTCCTCGACTGATTCGCGGGGCGGCCGCTGGAGTGCCGGTTCCGGTCGCGGGGGTTGAACTGGAAAGACCAGCGAGAAGGCTGGCGTCACCGATCGATAGATTGCGAGCCTTTGGCGGCGGCCTCTGGGCGATTGAGCCGGTCGACGAAATCACCGTCGGCACTCCGAGCACTGCCCCGGACGAGTAGGTACCAGGCGAGTCTCGCTTGCGCTTGTTGTTGCCTCCCCCATTGTTCTTGGTTATGATCGGCTGCCAGCCATTGCCAACGTTCCGAGCCGCGTTCGAACTGCCTTGCGTCGGTCGCACGCCATACACGCCCGCGGAAATGTTCTTCAGTTGGCTCTTCGAGGAGAACACCGACTTGTTGAACGTCGAGAACGAGTTGTTGAGCTGCTGACGGCGCTTGCCGGCAGCCATGAAGCTCGACGCGATGTGGTGCAGGCAGAATTGCGACTATCACACACACAACATTTAGTCACTTCTCCCATTTCATTGGCACCCAGAAACCACGGCAGCAACTCACCTTCGCAGTATTGACCACGAGTCGACACCGCACGTCTGCACTCGTCATGCCTTTGCAAATGCCGAAGTCCACGGCCCGCCCCAGCTTCACGATCTCCTCGGCCTTGGACACTTTAAGCGCGAACTTGTTCTTCTCGCTCGCGGGCATCAGCGGCGCGTTCAATACCGCGACGAGCGAGCCTTCGAGTTCGCGCCAGTGGGTGTCGTACGCCGAGTCAAACAGGAACACGGCGAGCTCGGTGGTCGCCAAGTCGGACAGCGCCCACACCATGAACGAGGAGCCGTTGGCCGACGCCTTGGACAGCGTCTTGCGCGCCACGACGCCGATCGTGACCCAGTCGACGCTGTCGTCCGACAGAGTGTCTCGCGACACCACGTCCATCTGATTCAGAGGGATGAACTTGCGGCCCTCCATCTCGGTGGCGAGGTCTGCGGCCGGCACCGTGCGGTCGACGATGCGCAGCCCCGAGAACTTCTCCGTCTCGGCGTTTGGATGCGTCAGAGGCGCTTCTTTCACGGGCTGTGACGCCGTCTGCGTAGAGACAACGGGTCGTTTGGTGGCAGTTGGCGGCGGGGTCGGCCTGCGCACAGCGGCGGCTGCGGCCTTGACGTGCTGCGCGACCTGCCCCTGGCGCTCTGCTGCATGCGCCGTGTTCCGTGCGACTGCCTGTTGCGATAGCGCCGTCCAGTTCCACGCACCGCCGCCATTCGAGGCGCCAGCCGATGCTTGGCTCCCGGTAGTCGATCCATTCGCGCTCATCTTGACGTTCGTTGGTGGAATTGTTGCGAAGGCGCCAACAAAAGCAAGTCACGATATTGCGTAGCTGGGGCACTAAAACCTTATACACGGTACCTTAATCCCCAAGAGCTTCCCAATGATCAAACACACGGAGCCACGAGAATGAGTCGCCACAGCAAGAACTCGACGGCGACGACCCACTTCACGTACCACGAGCGCCAAGCCGCAGGCCACGGAACGCTCAAGCGACGCTTTGGCAAGGACGCGCAGCTGCCCTTCGGCTTCTGCTGTCTGTGCCTGCAGCGTACGGAGGACCGGTCGCCATTAGCGTCGCCTGACGGCTACGTGTACTGCAAGGAGTGCATCTACGCCAACCTGTTGGCGCAGAAGCGCACGATCCAAGAGAATGTGGACGCTTACGACCGCTTCTGTGAGAAGCAGGAGCAAGACGCGCAGGACCAGATTGTCGAGAAGGAGCGCAGCGAGATCAAGAGGTTCCTGGAGGCCAGCCACGGCGCGTCACTGGTGGACACGGCGCCAAAGCCAGTGGACGAGAAGGCAGCGATAGAGAAGAACATGAAGCGCAAAGTCGACCGCACAACCGACGATGCGAAACGCGACGCCATGAAACGCACGAGCTTCTGGATCCCGGATTGCACGCCCGAGGCGCAAGTGAAAATGGAGCGGCCTGACACGAAGACTCGCGATCCGATGAGCCAGGAGGAGATGAAGCTGAAGCACTTGATGCCGCTCAAGTTTGAGTGGCTCGCAGACGACGCATCGAAGGAAAGACACGTGATCTGCGCCGTGAGCAAGAAGGCGATCACCCATCAATCGGCGGTGCTGCTGCGGCCGTCGGGTCTGGTTCTTCTGGATAGCTGCGTGAAGGACATGGTGCTGCCGTCCATGACATGCCCAGTCTCGGGCCTGAAGCTTCGCAAGAAAGATATCGTGAAGCTCCAGACTGGTGGCACCAGCTACAGTGCGCACAGCAACGTCGAGGCGAAGAAGTATCGTCCATCGATGACGTAGTCATCGCGGTGGCGAAAGGAGGAATACAAGACAGATAAAGAGGTCGTGGTGACTACCACATCGACGTGTAAATACCTACACCAGTATGTGGTGGTGGTGTCCACCACCAGAGACACGTGCTCTCGAAGTAGATGAATGTGAAGACAGTCCTCCATCGGTAAGTAGCAGGGTGTGGAGGCGAGACCTCAACACCAAGACGGATGAGTGAGGCTTTCAGCTGAACATGAAGGAACACAGCGATGACCACGTTGACGCGTTAAATAAACTTGGTGGTGTCTGAAGCGGCGTCTGCCCGGCGCAGAAGAGAGCTCTGCTCGCCGAACTCTTCAAAAATTGTGTGCTGAATGGTTTCAGGCGAGGCTCCAGCACGTAGCTGGGTGCGGATCCGCTGGAGAACACTGTCGCTGAGGGCAGCCACAGAGAGAACGCCAGCGCAGCGTGACAACGAGACAGGTACAGTTGGAACACCTTCATCCACAACGACCAGGATCTGGCTCATCGACGCGCGCCCTAATTGGAAAACAGCTCATGTCAGCGGCTGTGCGGCAGCACTGACGTGATGGCGCACAGACTCACCACTTCGAACGATGCCATTCACTTGCTGCACCGCAGCCTCCACCGTGGCGGCAAAAACGGCTACCATAGCTGGTGGCTGAGGTAGACTGTCAAGTTGCTCGTCATCTTCGTCCTCTTGCTCCTCGACCAAAAGGTGGTGCAAGCCCACGCTCGTCGGAACGCCAACGCGGTGCACCATGGCGCGTCTTACGAAGCCCAGCAACCTCTGTGTGCGCTGCTCGGTTGCTTTGTCGTCACCCTCCTCGCTAGCGACCAGTACGATCCCGCCATTTTCACGTTCACAATGGTCGCTCAAGAATCGAACGATCCCCGACAGCGCGAAGAAATAAATGTCAGCGCCATTGACGCGGCTACGCCAGTTAGGCGCAGCTCCCGCATCCACGAGTGCGACCGTTCGCACGCCACCAGCGGCTCCTACACGACAGAATCACAGCCTCTTCATCAGCCTATTGTCGCATGCACCTGCAGTAGTGGGTGAGTGTGCGACACGAACCTGACGCAGCGCGCTTGGCCACCATGAACGCCGCGGCATCCTCGTGCTCGCCATCGATCTCGAGCTCTAGCACCTTTACGCCGCTTCCGTTGGCGCCCTCGCCATCGCCTCCAACGCTGCCGTCTTTTCGCCAGGCGTCGTCCAAACGGATCGTCGACCAGTCGATGGGATCGCCGCGGCGGATGTCGTGCCACGGAATCTGGACGACGTGCGATCCATGTTTGGCGGCTGTAGCCATGGACAGAGACGATCCCTCTGGTGCCAGGCGCACGACACGCTCGACTCGTCCAGCTGGGCTCAGGTCATTCGCTGAATCTTCGTCCACTGGCTGCTGCTGCGTCTCATGCCAGCGCAAGAGAGTCCACAGCAAGCCGTAGCTGGCCACGGCGTACCGCACGCTGCGCAGCGACTGGATCGCGATGAGTCGGTTCGCTCTGCGTGGAGCCACAGCGAGATTCGGCTCACCTTGTGCTGCTGCGGCTGTCACCAGACGTGTGGCAGGCACGTTGGAAGCGCCTGCAACGTAGTGGGCGGGCACCGTCTTCCAGACCGCGCTCGGAACCACGTTCACCGCAGCGTATCTGGCCGCGAACCGCAACGGGATCGGCCGCTGCTCGAGATGCAAGCACGCCTCTGTGAACGCCAGCAGCAGCGTGGCGGCTCCGAGCGAGCCGACGCCACGTGCGAGCGCGAGTGCTGCTGATGGCTGCGCGTCAGTCGGCGCCGCGCTGGTCGCTGCAGCTGCGAAGTCGCTGCGCGAATCTTGCCGCGCGTGCCATGGCTCCATCCTGCGCTGCCGGCGGCGGGGGTTTCGGGTTGTCTTCGCCCAGGTCTTCAAATAGTTTTATTCAGTCCTGTTGTCTACTGTACTCGCCTTTCGCATGCAGGCGAGAGATTCAGATCTGTGAAACCAGTATCATTGGTCAGTCAAGATCCGTCTCAGACCTTTGAAATCTGAGCCAACTGAGTTGAGTTGCGGGCCTGGGTCGCACCCAGCAGAATATTCGCGGACGTCCACCAGATTCGACGGCACCGTGGCCTTCACTTGGCCGTCGTCGACTGTCTCATGAAACCACCACCGCAGCGCCACGCAGTGCGGCGATTGGCTGCCAGCCGGACGCAAATCACCGCGCTGTGATGGCGCTTGCGATCACCGGGTGTTTAAAACACTGCAATCACGCGCACTGCGCGTGGCTTGGCTGTCTAGGGCTCGGGATCCGGCAATCACCTCACCGGTGCCGTGCGTTGCGTGCCCTCTGTGACAGCGACTGCCCGGCGCTTGTGAGTGACGCGAGTGCCAGCCAGACGGACAGTTGGGCGCGAGCCGACGGCGCAGCGTCACGGCCGTTCGTTTCACGTAGGGATTCGGTCGGATTCGATTCGTTTCGGTTTCGCGCCTCGTCACAAAACTCGGCATCGCACGAAAAATCCAGGCTTTGGCCGTGGACATGGCCGTGGGTGGGCTCGGGTTGCTCCTTCAGGGTGCGTGGCCCACCGCCTGGTGGTTGCCAGTGCGCTCGTGGCGTCAAGAGACACGGAGAGCGGAGACCGCCAACTTGCAACGCGCCGCGGCCTGCCGTCCAATCTCAGTGAGATTCAACCTGCCGTCTCACTCGCACCACCACTCACCGCTGCTGACGCAGAGGTCCAGCGCCACGCCCGCACCTGCTGCCGTTCACTGGACCGAGTGGCTGTCTCTGGACAGTCCGGAGCTCCGCTTGCGCAGCCAGCCAACCAGCGGCCGCCGACGGATCCAGTCAACTGACCCAAGATCCGCTCGAAAACGTAGACGAGCGCAGAGGGCTGAAGCAGAGACCGTTGCCCTTTGGGTCCGGTGCCGAGTGGGTATTCCACAATCCGCAGCCTCCCCAGCAGCTCCTCCTCCCCCATCCTCCGCGATTAACCATGGGTGTCCAGCCATCGCCAATGCAGCCTCGCCTGCGCTTCGCGCAGACGCCCGAGAAGGCGGTCGAGCCGTCGGTGGTCAAGCGCTGCATGAAGCAGATGCAGGCCGCCATCTCGCACCCGCTGCCGCTTGAGGCCCAGAAGCTCAAGCTCAAGATCCTCGAGTCGAACCCGATCCGCACGAGCCGCTTCAGCATCAGCCACATGAAGCGCCTCGCCATCCCGCCTGTCGAAGTGCCCAAGGGCCTGCGAGGGAAGGGTGTGATGACCACGACCGTGGGCGGCAAGAAGGTGCCGTTCTCGCGCGATATGTGGGAGAACCAGAAGCGCAAGGCCGACAAGAAGCGCCTCGACTCGATCTACGAGCTCATCACGTACTAAGCGACCACGCAACAGCCAACGATCTACCACACAAGCAACCAACCGCGGCTCAGCCTGCCGGTCTCATCCAACGGCCCGGGCCCCCGGTGACAACAACGCCAGTCAGCCAGCAGGCACTGCCGTCCGCCTTATCGGCAACCCTCGTCGAGAGATCCGCTAACCGGACGCCACATATAGAGAACCAACCGAACCATCGTGTCCACATCTACCAGAGCCATCTAGCCACATAGATAGAAGGACTAGAACCCACCCGAACCACTATTTATGCAATGCAAATCCACTCCACCAACCATCCACTTGTTCATCTTTCTGCTGTGACTCAAAGAATCCATGACATGGACATGTCGCTGTTGTGCAATATTGAACCTGATCGTCCACCAATATCGGTACAGTAGGTAACACGTGTCGTCTCATATTCTAGGTACCGAGGTGTAGGTTCACTGCGCTGAAAGGTGGCGGGCACATGATGGGCAAGATGGACTCTCGAAGTGGCATGGAGACGCCGTCCGGGCCACATTGCCACGCGCCACCAGCGCAGACTTCAAACAGGAACGATGTGTCTCACAAGATCCACACTCAAGGCTCGACACGGCGAGACCGAGAAGCAGTGGATGGCAGCACGAGGAGGCTGGAACGGATGCCAGCTAGCCTTTGTTTTACCCAGGCGAGTTTGCGGGCCGGAAACTCGGAGTTTGCGGTTGAGAACGAAGGGAGTCAGTGAAGGCAAACGGACGAAGCTGCCAATCGGAGGCGTGCCAACTCACGACGTCACGCACTTCCACTGACGGCATGGAATGCTGGACACACGCAAACGCACGCACACGGAGAGGGGGAGGGGGGGGCACGATTCTGTGGAAAGAGCATTCCAGCATGCTTTCGGAACGTGCTCGTGGCGTGCAACACCTCCATTATGGTACTGCTGGCGGCGGCAGTGCCGCCCCGCGCGAACGGCAACGAGGTGGCTGCTGCAGTCACTGGCTGGCGGGAGCGATGTTTGAGCAAACGGAGGTCACGCACACCGATCAAAGAAACCCTTGCGTGGAGAGAACGTGCTTACAGTGACGAGCCATGCAAGAGTCAGGCTGCATTGAACTTGCAGCAGGTTGCCTCATGTCCGTCGTGGGTCATGGACCTTGGTGATCTGACATACGGGAACCTTCATGCCCTTCAAAAGCGAGCGTACGCATTAGAGGAGCTCCCAAAGTTTGGGCCAAACAGTGAAGTGGAGAGGCGACACCACAGGAATCTTTTCACGGCAGATGCGGAGCGAGCGCTCGACTTCCGCATGCGGTGGCATGGAGCAGCAAGTGCTGATGGCTCAACGTCCATTCAAAATCGTATTTACAAGGGTATCAAGTATTGAGTCGAAGTGTGCGTTAATCTCCACACTTCGTAGACGAAGAGGTCGCATGTATCGAATCATGGAGGTCGACTTAGAGCCTGAGCCTCGTGGAAAGCCTGGGTTGACGGCAACAGCAACTGATGAGCATACGAGCTGTCGACGGTTTGGTGCTGATGTCGTTGGGAATCTGAGTCACGCAGCTGGCCCGGAGCCATGCCGTCCTCATCCGGAATGATCCACAACAATGATGAGCGCACCAGTGATGGCAGTCGGATCGCGATGGAGGGCTTGCTGGCCGGGCCGCCCGAGAGGCTGCTGGCCTGCAAGCCCAGCGACACGCTTTCTGTTTGCCGCGGAAGTTGGTCTCGCGGTTTTACCTGAGAGCGAAGGGCGAACGGCCTGTGCGAATCACATCTGGAGAACGTCACGTGTGCATTGGGTTTAACTTTCGTACTACGAGTACGACGTAGTAGTAGCTCTTTGCGAGTGCATTGCGTTGCATCGCACCATCAAATACTGTTGTTGTCTTCCACTTTTCCTACTCTACCTTCTACCTGCTGCCGCCCTACGAGCGCAGGATCGCGCCGTTGGCCATCAGCAGCTCCACGATCTCATTGTGCTGGGCCATGGCCGCGTAGTCGATCGGCGTCATGCGGTTGTCGTCCTTGGCCTCCAGCTTGGCGCCCTTGGATACCAGCGCGTGCACGACTGGCGCAGCGCCGACACTCGCGGCGATGTGGAGCGGCGTCATGCCGTTCTTCATTGTCGCGTCCACGTTCGCGCCGCATGAGAGCAACATCCCCACGATGTTGTGGTGACCGTTCTGGACCGAGATGTGCAGCGCCGTGGAGCCGTCCTGCATCGTCGCCTCCTTGTCCACCTTGCCGAGTCCAAGCAGCAGCTGCACGACGTCCGTGCGGCCGTTTTGGGCCGCCAAGTAGAGCGCCGTCGCGCCGGCCTTCATGCGAGCGTTCTGGTCGGCGTTGCGCTTCACGAGAGCGAACACCACCTCGAAGTGGCCGTTCTGGGCCGCGACGATCAGCGGCGTCGAGCCATCAAACATCGGCGCCTCCACGGGCACGTGCTGCGAGAGCAGGAACTCGACGATCGCAGCGTGGCCTCGCTGGGACGCCAGGTACAGCGCCGTCGCCTGGTTCGTGGTCTGTGTCGCTGGGTTCGCGCCCAGGCTGTAGAGGTACTGCACGGCCTCCACGTGGCCGTTCTGGGCCGCTACAAGCAACGCCGTGGACTCATCCTTCATCGGTGCATCGACAACGGCGTTTTTGCTCACCAAGTACTTCATCACAGCGATCTGGCCCTGCTGAGCTGCCAGGTACAGTGGCGTCGCACTGCCGTTCATAGTCGAGTTCACGTCCGCGCCATGGTCGACGAGAAGCTTCACGATCTCGATGTGGCCGCCCTGCGCCGCGACGTGGAGTGGCGTCGACAGGTCATCGGTAAGTGAGACCTTGGCGTTCGCACCAGCAGCCAGCAGCAGGCGCACGAGCTCCAGCTCACCGACCTGCGCGGCGACAAACAGCGCCGTGGAGCCGTTGCTGGCGGGGGCGTCAATCTGCACGTTCTGGTCCTTCTTGGCCAACAGGAAGCGCGCGACTTCGGTCTGCTTGTGGGCCGTCGCCCAGTACAGCAACGTGACACCGCCGTCCTTGGTCGGCGCGTTCAGATCCGTGAGCAGACCCAGGTTCTGCAGCTTCACGAGCACGGGCAAGTGGCCGTTCTGCACAGCGACGTGGACTGGCGTCAGCGTCGTGTCTTCGGTGGGGGCGTACGGGTCAGCTCCCTTCGCGAGAAGCATCGAGATAATCGCGACATCACCTGCCTCGGCAGCAACGTGCAGAGGCGTTGAGCCATCCGCCGCACGCGCCAACGGATCAGCGCCCTTGCTCAGCAGGTACTCGACGATCGCCGGCTGGCGAAGCGACAGTGCGATCTGCAAACTCGTCATGTCGTTCAGACCCTTGGCCTCAATGTTAGCGCCGTGCTCGACCAGGAACTGGACGGCTTCCACGCGGCCTGAGCCACATGCACGGAACAACGGCGTGAAGCCGCGCTCGTTCGTGGCGTTCACGTCCGCACCGAGCTTCTGGAGTTTCTTCATGAGCTCCACCTCACCGCCGTCAGCCGCCGCGATCATCAGAGTGCTGATCTCGGTCTCAGTCAATGCACCAGGCTGGGCGGCGTCCACGAGGATCTCGACGATCTTGAAATGTTGCTTGGCGCACGCAGCGTACACTGGCGTCATGCCGTTCTTCATCGCCTGGGTGGAGCTGGCACCCTTGGCACAGAGAAAGCGAACGATCTCTTCGTGGCCCTTCTCCGAGGCGATCAGCACAGGAGTCGAACCGTCCGTCATTCCCGTGTTGACCTCCGCGTTACCCTGGTCCACAAGAACCTTCACAATTTCCACGTGGCCCTGCTGTGCGGCCAGGTACAGCGGCGTAGCCGCGCCACTCATGGCGGCACGAGCGCTGGCGCCCTTGGAAACAAGCAGCTCCACGATAGCGAGGTGGCCGTTCTGGGAGGCGACGTGGAGTGGAGTGGACAGGTCAGCCATGGGCGTGTTAACGGTCGCACCGGCCTCGGCAAGCACCTTGACGACCTCGACATGGCCCTGCTGACTGGCCACGTACAGTGGCGTCGCACGGGAGGTAGCGTAGCCTTCGACTTCGATGCCAGGCTTGGTGAGAATGTGCTTCACGAGCTCGACGTGGCCGTTCGCCGCAGCCAGGTACAGCAGCGTCAAGCCGTCCTTGTTGGTCGGCGTGTCCCAGCTCACGAGCTGCAGGTTTTTCTCCAGCAGCACGAGCATCTGCAGCTGGCCGATCTGCGCCGCGTAGTGTGCTGGCAGGAACTGGTTGGTCGCCGTCGGCAACAGTCCGTTGGCTCCCTTGCGCACAAGCACCTCAAAAATCTCGAGCGAGTTCTGTTGAGCAGCCAGGTGAAGAGGCGTGAAGCCATCCGTCATCTGTGCGTTGATCTTGGCGCCCTTCGCGACCAGCAGCTTGACCAGCTCGACCTGCTTGTGGGACACAGCAGTGTGCAGGCACGTCGAGCTCTTCACGCCGCCGCCAACGTTTGGATCCGCACCGCGTTCCAACAGACACTGGGCAACTTCGGCGTGGTCAAACGACAGCGCGAGGATCAACGCGTTCACGCCCCTCTCATCGGTGACGTTCGGATCCGCCCCGTGGTCCAAGAAGACCTTGAGCACTTCCACGTGGCCGGCCTGGGCAGGCATCAGAAGCACTGGTAGCTTGGCGGTCTTCCACGCCGTGTCGTGGGTGATCAGGAACTCGACCACGTCCTTGTGGCCGTTCTGGGCACCACCGTAAATGGCAGTCGCATGCTCAGTCGTCTGCAAGTTAGCGTCGGCTCCGCGCTCGACGAGGAACTTGACGAGCTCCAAGTGGCCGAAGAAAGACGCGAGATACAAGGGCGTCGCGCCCATCGACGTCTGCGCATTGACATCCGCACCCGCATCCAGCAGCAGCTTGGCCATCTCGACGCTTCCCGACTGAGTCGCACAGTGCAAAGCAGTCGCCTTGTCTTGCGAGGCCGAAGCCTTTGCATCCGCACCGTGCTCGAGCAGCAAACGCACGACCTCAATCTTAGCCGACTCTTCCTGTACCGTCACTAGCAGTGGCGTCATGCCGTTCGTGGTCGCCGCATTCACGTCCACGAGCTTGTTCTTAAGAAAGTGCTCGACAATATCTACGTGGCCGCGTGACGCCGCGAAGTGCAGGGCCGTGCTGCCGTCCGCCGTCGTACCGGCAGCATTCGCCCACTTCGTGATCAGGTATTCGAGCACGTCCTTCTTTCCCTGAGCAGCCGCAGCGAGCACAGGTGGTCCGTTCTCCAGACGCGCGGCATTCACGTCGGCGCCGTTCTCCACGAGCCACTCGATCACCTCCATATTTCCCTCACCGGCCGCGTAAAACAACGGCGAGAGTCCGGCCTTGTCCATGCGGCCGTCGATGGTCGCGCCCTTGCTGAACAGGAACTTGGCGATCGCCAACTGGCCGCTCACGATTGCGACAAACAGTGGCGTGAAGCCGAACGACTCGGTCGCTTCCAGGTCAGCGCCGGCAGCGACCAGCGCCTCCACCAGCTCCATCGGGCCGTCCACACACGCAATGTGAAGCGGCGTGGCCTCGTGTTTGTTCTTGGCGTAGACGTACTCGGGCGTCGCCGCCAGCAGCTCCTTCGCACGCGCCAAGTCGCCCTCGACAACTGCGTCATGCAGCGGCGTGGGCAGCGCAGGCGGCGCCGGCGTCGCGTCAGCGTCTTCGCCCTCCGCCGGGGTCTCCACGACGTCGTCATCGCGGATCTTGAGCGCCTTGCGCAGCTGCGCCGCGAGCGCGAGCTCCTGGTCCGTCTCCTTCGCTGGCGCCGTCGAGCTCATGGCGAAGGCTTGTGTCTGTGTGAATGAAGAGTGCTGCCTCTCGTCGCCGGCGTCCCACGTGGCGTCGTGGACGAAGGCAAATGGGTCGAGAATGGAGTGGCCACGCGGCGCGCTTGTTGCGGAATCTGAGCCGCCGGGAGATGGGGAGCTCCACTCGGGAGTGATTGTTGATGTTCAAACACAGATGGTGGTCACCACGACCCTAATCAGCTTTACTTTGGGCTGCCGAGGAAGTGTTGGTTTGGGTTCTCAACAAGCGTTTCGCCAACAAAATTGGCGGGGAAACCAACAAAACCAACAAATGCACAAGAGAATGGAAATGCCCTTCAACTCCTCACGGACGTGAATATGCAGCACGCTGCGTGTGACGCAGTGGGGGAAGAGGAAGAATGCGGGCGTTCTGCTGCATGCACGACGCAGCGGCCCAAGCGCCTTCAGGATGAGATGGATGCGGCGGACGCGCGGCTGCGGCAGGCGGCGCAGAACTTCTCGGTCGAGTGGAAGGCTTTCCTCGCGTACGCCATGAAGATCAAGCAGGAGACGGTGGACTTTGCGTCGTTCCCGGACAAGAACGCGCTGGAGGATCTGCTGCTGCGGTCGCAAAGTGGCCTCGTGATGTTGCGCGAGATGGACAAGCGGCGCCAGGACAAGTGGAGACACGTGCTACCGTGGGGAAGTGACCAAGACGCTGTGAAACAGACCACCGCGAAGCCAGCGACCACACGGGGCGTGTCTACGCACGAGCCACTGGAGATAGAGGCTCGCCACGCTGCGTTCTGCTCGCGCTTCGCCAAGTTTCTGCGACGGAGACTGCGGTTGTGCTACTGTTACGTGACGCGGAAGCGGCTCGTGCCGACAGGAAACGGCAGCCGAGAGAACGAGCGAACCACCCTCTATCGTGGCATGACCAAGCTGCTGCAACACGGACTCGTGGCGCTGCAGGCGCTGGAGGCGGACGGCTCTGTCGGCCATGGGAAGGAGGCGCCATGTCCGCTGCGTCGTGTGCAGCGGACAGACATCGAGTCGTACGTGCGGTTCCTGTGCCGGCGCCAGCAATATGACGTGGTGTTCGACCGCTTCCTGACTCGCCTGAGGTGGCTGCTCAAGAGCCATCGGTACCACATCCGCCAGCGGATGCTGGATCTGTGCTACCAGCAGCAAGCGAGGAACGTCGCGCTGTCGCCGGGCGCGCTGCTGCAAAAGGCCAAAGTGTCGCCCACAGTGTCGGATGGCGTGCAATGTCCGAGGTTCCCACTCACCATGTCGCAGGTCGAGAACGAGCTTCGGTCGTTGCTGTCGTGGCTGGGCATTCCGACCACGGGGCACGGCATGGCCATCAAACTGCGCGTCGAGGAGGTTTTTGATGCAACGATAAACACGACGACGCTGCGTCCAAGCCCCTCTAACGACTGGAGCTCTTCTAGCGGCGACTCGCTGGTTGACAAGTCGCTATTGCGGTCAAGATGGAGCCTCCTGCAACTTGCTCGCGTCCTTGAAGACGCTCCGCCACCTCGGTCGGATGCGAAGGCTCCAGAAGAAGACCCGACTTCGGCGCAATTCCCTGCGAACGGACCTGAGCGCGGCGACGCACTGTTGTACAATGAGTGGCAACTGCTCCAGTTGGATGACCCAGCCTACTTGAAAGTTCGATTGGAAGGGCAGGCGAAGACGCATTCGGAGCGAGCGTTGATCGATGTGGCAAAGTCGTCGGCCCAGCCATCTGCCGGTGAAAAGATGGCGGATATCCAAGAAGGCGAGAAGGTTCCACCGGAGATGACCACGTGTGAAGCTGCTGGATTAACGGACGTCCTGCCTGAAGAGGAACTCGACGCCTACTACAAGGCGCGGTTCTTGGTTTGCCGTCGGAAACGCCAGCGTCTCCTGCGTGCTCTCAATTACTTGCACTACCTTCGCGACACTCGTCGAGGCCAAGGCGCTGAAGTCGCGAAGTTGATCAAAGGAAAGAGGACGCTCGCGACACGATCGCCTGACGCAAACGGGGGCGCGGACTGGCGTGTCGAGCAACGCGATGGTGATTACGTCGTGACCAGAGATCGGGACGAGGTGATCTTCGACGTTGCGTGGAGCGACTTGAAGTCTGTCGAAGTGTTTCTGCTCGACATCGGCAGTTTCTTCATAGAGAAGGAGCAGAGCCTCCACATTGTAGAAGCCCAAGCATCAGACCAGCGGACGACGGCTCGTATTCTGCTCGCAATCGACCGAATGCAAGTCCTATGCGACGTCTATGACTGTGAAGCCCAGTTCCAACATGCAAAAATCGAGGTCGTTTTGCAGCTGCTTGCCACAGGCTTCGAGTTCGATGGCGGAGACAGCGCTGACCACATTGGGAACTTGATCGAGAGGCGCCCTCTGGTGGACTTGTCACACTCGTACGTGTCGGAGAGCTACGCAAGTGAAGTACTTCTGCTTGGTCTTCGGCGGCAGTTGCTTTGGACGATCCAGGAGCACAAGGAAAGTATCCGCCTCCGAGATCGCAGTCACATCACGTCAGATGAAGAGAATTGGCTCCACGATCAGCTGTCCATGGAAGCCTTTGCGACGAGCATGGCTTCCACAGAGGAAGAGATACAGAACGAAGCCTGCGCTATGTGGCCCGTTGCAACTTCTGTCGGTGAACACCACGCGATGCGCCAAGCGCTGCTAGAGAAGACGATTCTTCTGTGGAAGACTATCGTGATGGCAGAGGTTCCTGCATCTCCGGGTCACTCACTTGAAGGCACGAGGAATTGCATGCTCAGTGGTCGTGCGTGGTGTATCTCGATCACACCAGGCTTGGTATCGAACGCAAGTATGGCGCTGTCTGCCGTCAACTCGTCGCCATCATTTGGTGCAGAATGCCCAATTGATGAAGCGTGTCTCGTGGAAGCAGTCGAGCTCTTGAAATGGCGCCATCGACTTGGACGAGAGGTCTACGAAACACGAGTGCTCGAGGAGATCTACGAGTTTCACCGCCGCTTCGTGAGCATTCTCGAGTCCCGTAAGATTGACGAGCCTTCGCTGTTTTGCTGCGATTTGGTGTCGACCAATTCCGTCAGCGGTGAGGCAAGTACATCGGGGTTCCTCACGCCACTCATCAAACTCTTCAAGGCAAAGATCGATGAATCTCGCGGAAAGAAGCAGCCTCCAGGTCGACACAAGCAGACCGTGCGAGATTGGGTGGAAGCAGTGCTACACGAGCGCTTGGATCCAAATCACCGCGTCTACTTTGACAGGGAGCTTCGAATCCAGGGGCTGTACAGGCGGTGTCTCGTGGACAAAATCCAGCTTCATGATCTCGTATCGCGCGAGATCGTCGAGTTTGCGGCGACTGCGCCATTTTTCTTTTTGGCGTCAGCTATCGCCCGACACGAGTCATCGGCCCACGCAGGCGATGCCATGGCAACGACAAATCTACGAGCGGTGAAATGGAAATACATGGACGAGATCGTTGACCGAATACGACAGGTCGCAGAGGAAACGTGTGGGCCTCGTATCGCGCCACTAGAAAGCCTACGCGCCAGCTTGTTGGAGAAATGCCATTTTGAAGGTGACGACGAACCGAGCGAAGAAGGTGCTGAAGTGGAAGATGAAGAGCCGATCGCCGTGGCTGTTGAAGCGGCTACGCTGGAGCAACTAGACAAGCTCTGTGAACAAATGTGCGCGATTCCTCGGCTTGTCGTGGAGCTCGACCGGACCCTCCGACCGTTGCGCAATGAGAAGAAGCTCATGGACGACCTTTTCCCCAACGACGTTGAGGGTAGGTGTGCCTTCCATTCTCGATCGACACAAGCTGGACAAACTACGTCGTCTGCACTGTCGTCGTGGCTCAGCCGCAAGCTGGATCAACTCAAACAGGACTTACAGACCAAGCAGGACAGCGAAGTATCTCAAAGTGCGTCGAGGAAGCCAACTCCAAGCCGAAACACCCACCTCCGCCGGCGTCTGAGTACGCGGCGAAGCTCTTTTCTGGAATCAACTGCTGCAGCAGTCACCGCGCCGATGGCTCCACCACTCGATCTCGCATCCCTCACCCACCACAGTTCGGAAGATGCCAAGCTATTACTCGAGGTCCCTTCGACAGAGCAGCTCCTCGAGTGGTTTATGAGTCCGCTCCCTGCCACAATTGTGTCTACAAAGGTTGCATACGACGACAACGACGACAAGTGGGAAGCGGACCAAGCGTCATTACGTGCGCTCATTGAAATCTACAACGAGTTCGCCAAGGTTGTGTCGTTGTTGCGTGTGGAGACGAGTTTCGGCTTCCACCTCTACACAAGCAAAGATTCGTTGAAACGCAGAGCAAGCAGCATCGGCGGTGCGCGGCAGCAGACTCCTTCGGCGGCCGGCTTGGGACTTGAGCTGTTTAAAGGGTGGCAAGTTGCCTTGCATCGATCCGTTAAGCGCTTTCATGACCGAGTTCTCGACAAGTTTGAGCCCCACGTCGTCGCCAAAATGGATCTATTTGCCGTGTTCGAGCACGACGACGTCCGCAAGCGCCACCAGCTCATGACTTTCCGATGGGAATTGAGCGGCGTCGTCCACGACCTCACCACGGAATGGCGCCAGCGCGTTCGGTGCGCTGCGATTGGTATCATCGTCGAGTCGTTTGCCGTGTGTGTTCCTCCAACAGAAGACCGACCTCAACGTTTCCTGGACGAACAGCGGTCTGTTCAACGTCTTCTTGCGTGTGAGCTGTCAGGCGAATCGACGTTGACGAAGAAGAGTGGAGCTCCGCTGGACGGAGATGAGCTGCTGTTCCTGCGTTCCCACGCAGTGGCTGAGAGTTCTTCGCTTCGTGGATTCTGGCATGTCCTCGTGAAGACTGATGATACCAAACACTTGGAAGGGTTGGTTGAATGGTTGAATGTAGTGTACGCCTTGATCGAGGACAACGTGGCCCGACAAGAACCAGGATCTCAAAAGTTGGCTGCCAGTGATGCGGTGAAGCGCTACGAGGACCTAGCCGTGACGTATCGTGTTTTCCACCGCATCGAGAGTGAACAAGGAGATCATACCAACGGCCCAGACTCTGGCTTGCAGGCGCAATTCGCTCAAGACGAGGGAGGAGACGAGAAATCTCGGAGAGTAAGCGGGACGAGACTTCGGATGCAGACGCCTGAGAGTGTGAAGGCACCTGTAAGCAGCCAGTCGGTCTCGTTGTTCAGTCGAGCTGTCGCTGCGGTTCTGGACGTTGGGAAAGCGACCAGAGCATCTCCACCGTCCACAGCAAGATCAGGTGGGCTTCATTCACTTCCAACGTTGGCTCGGCTCAACCTACACACTGAGATCCTTCGTGTTCGGCTTACGATCCAGTGGATCGACGACGACATCTCACAGATGCAAAGCCACTATGAGAGTTTTGTTGCGCAGAAACGCAAGTTTCACCTGCATCAACAGAGACGCATGGGAGAGTCAACTCAAGCTGCAAGTCGTAGTCCAGCAAACGCCATGGACTCGAAGTTGTCCGCGGTCTCATTCCAGAAGCGATTACTGGACTTCAGCCCGTTCTATCGGTCCACGTCGCCGCGACACTCGGTGAGACCAGAAGCACAGCCCAGTGGCAACGCACGAGGCGAGTTCGTCGTGCCGGAGCAGGAAATGGCGGCAATACTCAGCACCTTCACGCGTGAGACGAACGCATTCTACGATCAAATCCTGGCATCGGAGGCGAGTACAGCGAGCAAGTTGGAAGCGCAGTGCGTCTCCCTCCGAGAAGAAGTGGACCAGCTGAAAAATACACTGGAATCCCAGAACCAAGACGAAGCTTTGAAGCGTGAAATGTTCGCTGTGGACAAGAGCTACGCGCTTCAGTTCCAGCTCCACCGACAGCGGAAAGAGATGGCGTTGCTGGAGAACCGCCTCGCGCTGGAGCAACAGATCCTCAAGAAGCAGCTCGTGGACGAGTTCGAGCAGCGACTCAGTGAAATGCACGTGCAGCTACTGGCCAAGCAGCAGCAGTTCGATGCATACCGTCAAGTGATGCAGCAAGATCTGAAGCAGCAACTCCAAGCGGCACAGTCGCACTTGGTGCACCAGTTAGTCGATCAGTCCGGCGTCATGGCCATCGAGACGAAGACCAGTTTTCTAGAATCACTGCAAGGCCAAGCAGCTCAAGACCAACTTCAGAAAGAGAACGTCGCGTTGAAGCAAACGATCCTGAAGCTGCAAACGCTGTATGAGATGCAAGAGCAGACGCGAGCGGTGCAGTCGGAACGAGAACGCGTGACGCAAGAGACCCAACGCATGCGAGAAGCGCAACTCACGAAGGAAAACTCGCATCTTCAGCACCAGATTGGGCAGCTCGAGGCAGAAATGGCGAAGCTCTCCCAAGATCGAACGTACCACCGCATCAAGCTGGCGAATCTGCAAAAGATGAACGACGCCGAGTCCCAGCGCCGACGAGAAGCCAAGATTCGGTCGCTGTCAGCGTCGTATCGCCGCAATAGTCACGTCACTGATGAATCGGACGAGACCCCCATTGTGCAGCGGTCGCATCGGATGGCGTCTCCTAACCAGGAGGATCCAGAAGAAACTTTCGAGCGACTTCACGCCATCAAGATTCGAAGCCCTCGCTCGCCCAGTGCTCCTGCGACAACTCGAGTGGTTCCATCAGCGGAGACGCAACGGCAAGACGACGTCCATCTCACGAAGACCACGCAGCATTACCAGAACGAAATCAAGCGACTGCAGCAGCAGCTCGCAAAGGAAATGAAGCTCAAGTCTACGTTGATGGAGCAGGTCACTCAGCTCAAGGCAGAAGCTTCCAACAGTGCTGACGGCGAAGAGCAAGGTGACGTCCCAGTTCTGCTGACCTGTGATCCCGTCCGACAGCATCGCTTCGGCCTCGCATCAGCCAGCCCACGCACGCGAGCAGCTTCGGCGTCCGTGTGCTCGCCACGACAATCCACGGCCGTTGGTCTCATCGTGCCACGACGGCCGAGCACGTCGTTCTCACCTCGAGTCAAGAGTGCGGCTCTGTCAGTACGCATGCAATCCACGACACCAAAACTATCAGAGACCGTGGCTGCGTCTCCTTCACCGGCACCACAATCAAATCGCAAGTTCGACGTCCAGCAGCGAGAGCCCAGCGTCGTCAAGATCGGCGGCATCGCAGGCGTGCAGAACGCGCTCTCTGCCCGCGAGAAGCTCCCGTATCGGTGACCGTGACACCATTACAACGATGCCAACAAGCAAAGGATTCACACCACTTCGTTACCGCCACGTTAAACTCTCACACACAGAGATAAGAAGAGAAGAGCAAGGATCCAGTCTCGGCACGCGACCGGGGGAAAAAAGGGGAAAAGGAGGAAATACAGTCGTTGCTTTGCTACAAAAGCCCGCGAAACTGAGAAGCGGAGAGCAGGCGACGGCGAGCCGCGTGCTGTCAGCGTGTCGGTCTTCATGGGCTTGTGTGGGGGAAAGAGTATCGATCGTCGCACGGCGGGAGAGTCGATTAGTTGCCGTCTTCCCTGTGGAGTGAAAACAGAAGCGAGCACGGTGAGCTACCAGCACCGGGGGAATCTACAGAGCCCAAGGCGTCGGTCGTACCAGTCGGGCGACATGCCGAAGTAGTCTTCCGTGCCGTCTTCGTGGTCGTCGTCCATAGCCTCGGGGTCCTCCATGTTCTCGTCGTCCATGCTGTCGTAGCCTGACAGTCTACAGCCACAGTTTCAACCCATAACGCGTCAGATACCCAGAGCCTCTCACCAACTGCGCGCTCAACAGCACGTACGCCTTGGCCATGCACGTGAAGTAGAGGATCTTCTTCATGTTCTTGTTGTAGAAGAAGTAGTTGAACGACCAGAGGTTGCCGTCCGAGAACGGGTCCGAGTCCATGTCCGGGATGTAGCTGTACACTTCGCACTCGTCGGGCTTGATGGACTCGGCGATGGACTCCCAGACCTTCTCCACGAAGCCGTTGCTCTCCAGGTCGATGAGCTCGGCCAGGTCGTGGTTGATGCGGTGGATGGCTATCCGGTAGTCGGCCTCCTTGCAGAACTGCTCCGGCTTGACCGTGCTGAAGTCGTAGTCCGGGAAACTCGCGTTCATGGTCGTGATGAGGTTGATCAGCAGCTTGCGCGTGGACGACGACGCCAGCGGACCCAGCGGCGACGAGCCCAGCAGGTCGCTGGACAGCGCCTCCACCTCCTGCTGGTAGTACATGTCCAGCGACTTGGCCAGCTTCTTGTCCGTGCCGGCCTTCTTGCACGAGTACGCCTCGATCTTGCCCGAGATCTCGCGGTCGCCGATCACGTACGAGCTCAGCACCGAGTTCAGCCACGTGAGCTGGTTCTCTTCCAGATACTTCATGCTGCTGCTGCTGCTGCTGCTGCTGCGGGGGGATCGCTAGGGATGATTAACGGGGAGTGCGGTCGCGCGCGTAGCTCTTCGCGTCGGGAGGTGTTGCACTTTTTCGTTCCGGGAGTTCCAAGTGACAACAGAACGCTCCACCAACGTGGTCGGAACGAAAAAATGCCTAAAATACGAAAATAAAAACGAACCACGACGTGGATTCGAGAATCGACGCGAATTTCGGAAAATTTGAGAAACCAGATTGGTGATTAGGGCTACGGATCTGACTTTTGAGAAGTGGACGCGCTCTGTGGGTGACTTTTCACAAAAACCACAGCGTGGTTATTGAGTAAAGAAGGAAGTTGGGATTAATGATGATCATAAATTACGGTAAGTATGCATTTGAGAAGGTTTTGTGGTAGACACAACTGCCACGTTGAAGGTGTCACGCGCAAACAGGCTGCTGTCTCGCAGATTCAAGCACCAGCTGCTGGAACTTACCTCTGGTATCGAATGGTTGCAGTTATACAGTACCTCCGTTGGTAAATATATGACATTTACCTAATAACGCAGTTATAACAGTACTCTTCGCCATTCCAACCGCCTCGCCATGATGGAGCTGCTGGAATAAGAGCCACCGTGATCTGGCAGTATGCGTCGAGGCTCTCTGCGGCGACCCGACGGGCTCACGGACCGCTACCGCATCTTGGGGAAGGTGGGCGAAGGCACGTACGGCATGGTGTTCAAGGCTGAGGCGTACGCGCTGTCCGGGTCCTCGAATCGCTCCAGTCGCACGCCCGACGCCAGCGGCTCGAGCGGCTCCACGAGCGGCTCCACGGAGGAAGAGGAGCCCATGACGTTCGCCATCAAGCTGGTCAAGTCCCACAAGGAAGTGAAGAACGACGTAGTGCTGTCCAGCGCGACGGTGCGCGAGATCAAGCTGCTGCGGGAGCTCAACCACGACAACGTGGTGCACTTGCACGACGTGCACGTGGACCCGCGCGAGAAGACGCTGGCGCTCGTGTTCGAGTACGCCGACCACGACCTGCACGACATCGTGGTGCAGAGCAAGCAGAAGCCGCTGTCCGAGTACACGAAGAAGTCGCTGATGTACCAGATCCTCAAGGGCGTCGACTACATGCACGACGCGTGGGTCATGCACCGCGACATGAAGCCGCAGAACATCCTGGTCGTGGGCCACGGCCGCAAGCGCGGACAGGTCAAGCTCGCCGACTTTGGTCTCGCGCGGCTGTACAAGGAGCCCATCAAGGCGCTGACGGACGTCGAGCGCGTCGTCGTCACGCTCTGGTACCGCGCGCCGGAGCTGCTCATGGGCGCCAAGCACTACACCAAGGCCGTGGACATGTGGGCCACGGGCTGCATCTTCGCGGAGATCGTGAACGCGCGAGAGCTGTTCTGCGGCAAGGAGGTCGAGGGCTCGAACGCGCCGTTCCAGAAGGACCAGCTCGACAAGATCTTCAAGATCCTGGGCATGCCCACCCCGCAGACCTGGGAGGGCATGGAGCACCTGCCGGACTACCAGCAAGTGGTGCAGATGGGACGCGAGCGCAAGTACCCAGCGCAGTCGGAGCTGCGGAACGCCGTCAAGTTCGGCACGGGACGCAGCGGCGCGGCGCTGTACGATCTGATCGCCAGGATGCTCGAGTTTGGTACGGAGTTGCGGACGGCGGGGCCTAAAACGGAGTGGTAAAACTGACCAGCACGTGTGTACAACGCAGACCCCGAGCAGCGCATCACGGCGAAAGAGGCGCTGGAGCACGAGTATTTCAAGCAGATCGTAGGTGTTTCTGAGCTGCTCTCGAGGACAAAATGCCGCCTGCTGACGTGCATTGGCTGCGTGTCGACTTACAGGAGCCGGAGCCTCGCGACTGGGCGTTTGATGAGCCAGGCAAGGAGCCCGTGTCGTTCCGCACACAGAACGTGGAAGCCGTCGCGGAGGAGTCGCTGCCGTGGAAGATCAAAAAGAAGGAGCCGAGCGATGCGCAGGCCGCCGCATCGGGCGCCTCAGGCTCGCAGCACCACAACAGCAGCCAGGGCGACCACCGTCGTGACAACTCGTCTTCACGCGGACGCCCCCACCACTCGTCGAGTGCAGCTCCAGGCGCCAATACCAGCTCCAGCGCGTCGTCCAGTCGCCGCGACTACGACAACAGCAACGGCACATCCACGCGAGCCGCCACGGGAGCTGCAGCGTCCTCGGGGGCTGCCAATGGGACTGGTTGGAGAGACCGCAGCGTGGGCAGAGGCGACGTGGCGGCCTCTAGCTCAGCCGTCGTCGGTGCCAAGCGTCCTCTGCCCGCAGCCGCTCCAGGCGATCGCCCCGACAGCGCCAACAGCGGAAGCGGCGCGCGTCCTCGCAGTCCGAAGCAGCAGCGTCGGCGATGAGCCTGACGCATGCTGCGGTATCATCAAAATGCAAGCACGAACAAACAAGGAGTACACGTTCTACTGTGTCGTGTTTGGTTGGGGTTATCTAGAGGACTACCCTCCGTCGCTCAGAGCTTATACTGTAGTAGTAGTAGTTGTCGTAGAGTTACTTCTTCGAGGCCGTCTCGGCGAGCAGGTTCTCGATCTCGACGATGCTCTGCACGAGCGCGTCGCGCATGTCCGGGAGGTCCTTGCGGTAGCTCGAGAGCTGGAACATCGAGCCGTCCTTCTCGATGCCGTAGCCGATGCCGTAACACTTTGGTCCCACCGGGCCGAAGCTGCCGCCCTCAAGGTTCGGGCTCGACAGCGTGCTCGTGGACAGGATGATCTCGCCCATGGTCGCGTGCGACGGCAGCGTGAAGAGCTCCGGCATCTCGATGCCCTGGATGCCCGCCATCTTCTTGAGACCGAAGAAGTGGCGGTCGAAGCCCTGGCCCATGACGCCGTTCTTGGTCAGCTCGCCGTGCTTCTTGATGGCCGTGCGCAGCGCCGCCTCCTTCTCGGCCTTGGACGCCGACTTGTTCTCCATGGTCGTCACGAAGTTCACGGCTTCGTTCGTGCAGCTGCGCACGGTCTCCGTGCGGCCGTGCTTGAACGCCGCCGTGCTGGCGGCCTCGTACGTCGAGACGAAGTTCTGGTGGAGCTTGTAGTGGGCGAGCTGGATCGACATCTGCATCACGCCGTCCACGCCGATGTTGTACTTGGAGCCGATGCTGCGCGTCACGGGCGTCTCGGCGCAGTCGATCAGCAGGCTGTCGGTCCACGCGTCGTACGTCTTCTTGGCCTCCTGCAGCGTCTGCTGCGACTTGCCGTCCAGCTCCCACTTGAGCGGCTCGGCCTTGACCGTCGAGCTGGCCTTGATCACCGGCGTCGCCGCGCTGTCCGTGAACGTCTCGTTCAGGTAGCGCAGCACCGCCACGCCGTCGCCCCACGAGTGCTCGAAGTTGACCGACGCGGCGCCGTTGGCCGAGATGATGAGCTGGAAGCTCTTGTCGAACCAGTGGTTCGAGCCGTCACCGATGAGGAACGTGCGGCTGAACTCCTTGGGCTGCGACGGTGCCTCGTGCTCGAGGCTCACGACGAACAGCGCGCTGTCGATGGCCTCCAGCGACGCCTTGTTCACGCCGCTGGACGCGATCAGGTGGCTGCGCGCGTTCGCCCACGTGTCGCGGTTGAGCGTCGTGAAGAGACCGACGCCCGGGGCCTGCGGCGTCGTCTTGACCAGCGGCTCGGCCAGGATGGCTTCAACGCTGGCCAGGATCTGCTCGTCGGGCACGGCCGTGCCGTCGCTCTTGAGCACCTCGACCTTGTAGAACTCGGTGCCGCGCTGCACGACAATGTGGTGCGTGTTCGGGTACGTCTGCAGCTTGTCCTGGCCGATGTGCGGGATACGCGTGGACTCGAACAGGTTCTTGTACTGGCTCATGTCGAGCGGGTACGCCTGCAGCGCCGCGGCGCCGTAGAACGACACGGACTCGGGCAGCAGCTTGGCGTAGTACTGGAACGCTGTGGTCTTGGTCCACTGCGGCTTGAGGTGGAACACGTCCGGCTCGAGCTTGCGGTCGCGGATCGTGCGGTGCACGCGCACCGACGACGCGATCAGCGACGCCGCGCGCTGCGCCTGCGAGTTCTTGGCGGGCACCGGGTCGGCCTTGAGCTTGATCTGCGGGTTGTAGTTGATCGGGATGGCCTGGCGGTCGCTCAGGTACATCTCGAGCCACCACTGGTTGATGTACGACGTGTGCTTGTTGGCATTGTCGCGGTCCACGAGCGCCGCGTGGAGCTGCGGGCCCACGCCGTCCTGGAAGGCCGTGGCGGCGCGCTGCGTGTCCGCGAACTCGGCGGCCGACACCACGGGCTCCACGGCCGCCAGGTAGCGCGCCACCGAGTCCTCGAGCTTGGGGATCGGCAGCCGCGTGAGCGACTTCTGGAAGTGGTACGTGGGGATGATGGTGTTCTGCACGTAGCCGGAGGCCGCGGACGAGAAGGCGCGCGCCTTGAGCGACGCCTTGAGCGGAGCCACGCGCTGCATCGTCACGGAGGCTTGGGGAGAGACCGGGGGGCGGAGGACGCGGAGGAATGCCGAGATGCGGATGCGAGCAGCTACGGGCGCGGCCGCGAGGAGCCACGTCGGCACAGGATCCAACGTGATCGGTTCAACTACGAATAAAACAGTGTCCTGAACAGGATACTGTTTTATACATTCGAGCCAAAATGGGCCGAAGCTGGACTGTTTTATACAGGAAGATGTTGGTTACGGAGGGGTTACGAAATGATGATGCAGTCAAAAGGAGGGGTTACAGCGTCGATGCACGATCGCCACGAGTGTCGACGCCAACAGCGGCAATTTCAACCGCGCTCGTGTGCATGCCGACGCACCGCAATGATCCTCGCAGTGGAAGAAGGAGCGGCGTTGTGAGCGCCGTGTGTTCACTCTGATGGAGTGCGTTCGTGGCCTCAAGGCTCCGTCTCTCACCAACAGGATCGGCGCTGCTGGGAGCCGGTGAATGGCGGGGGGTCAGTGGTTGGCTGGCAGTGCGTTGTGTCTGCACTTTATTTCCACTCCTTCTCCCTTCGGTTATTGCGTTTCGATTCCTGTTGGCGTGTTGTGGGTTGTCGGAGTTCTAGAAAGTGATCGCTGTGAACGGACGCCGCGCCAGTTGGATACAAAAACCAAGCGAGTGTGACGCCTTTTGCGTCATCGCTTGCTGGCAGAGGCGGCCCTCTGTGGTTGGCCAGTGTGGCGGCGTCTCGGACTCTTGACGCGATCCAGATCCACGCCCGAAGAACAACAATGGTCCACCCACGATGAGATCCGCTCCTCGGGATGGGAAAGCCACGCGAGCGCCTGAGGCACAGTTAAGAGCACTGCTGCTGATCTGCGAGCAGCTCCCTCACGCGCTGGCAGCATCATCAAGGCCAACCTGCTGCGCTGCACACACCAATGATTCCAAGGAAATCCCCCACCGTTGGCGTAGCTCTTCCTTCAGGTGACCATCATTCCCAACGCCGAGAAAGTACAGCCCAGCTGGAGTGTACCCATGTGTGCCTCACGCCCATGCAGGTGCGTCTCCCCTGGCACACTAGGTGGGATCTTCCATTATTTGTTGTCTACCCTCTCGCAGTCTTCACCAGGATCCACGTTGTGGGTACTGGCGCTGTATGACTCTGGCGCTCCGCCTCTTGTTGGCTGTTCGGGTGACACAACAACCGGCGATGAATCGAGCCAATTTTTTGAGTCCTGAAAGCGAAAGGGTCTAGTGACGAGCCAATGGCCCAATGGGCGACAGCCGTAGCCTGCCGCTGGGTTCAACTCAGCCAGCCTCTGTGGGTTCAGTGGGGCTGGCAGGTGCAATGACTGCGAAATGTCGAAGATGTGCCTGGATTTTCACGCGCAGTACCGTGGGCGTTGGCGGCGTTCGGAAGAAGCTTTGGGAAAATGCGGAAGAAGCAGCGAGAAGCGTAGGTACGCGACGGGACGAGAGGGTAAGAATTGCGTGGAGACCGCGGCGTGAATTATCTCATTTCCATTACGTTGCCGCGTCGAATCAAAACTTCGAACGCTTTTGGTTGGGTTTGTATGCGTGCGTGCGTGCCACCAGTGGTCAATGAACCTTTCCACAATAGGTGAATGAACCACAACCGCGGGTAGGCCGACACACAGAGAGAATCAAGGCACGCAGGCTGGCTGGCAGGCAGGCAAGAAGGCACACCAGTTAGATACCGGGTACTCGTTCCAGGTCCACTGTGCGCGAAGGCGGGCAGGCAGCCACGATCTTTTAGCTAGCCACTGCTCCAGATATCCAGCTGAGATCCCACCTCTCCCCAACCTCCTCCCACTGCAACGCACCGGGGCGAACGCGGACTTGTGCCGCTGCTCCTCCTCGTCTTTTGCGTTCATTTCAAGTTGTTACGACGATCGCCGATGGCGTTTGTGTGCCAGATCCCAAGGCATGACATGGAGAACCACCACCCGTCTCCTCTACTATACGACCACCATGGACACCACGGCGGCGGGCCTCTGCCACGGCGAGGGATGTGGTCCGTGGAAGAGCACGACCGCTTCCTGCAGGCGCTCAAGCGGTTTCCGGACGGCCCGTGGCAGCAGCTCGCCTTGTGTATCGGTACCCGGTCGACACGGCAGGTCCAGACCCACGCACAGAAGTACTTTGAGAAGATTCGACGACGACAGCGAGGCCTCCAGCGGTCGTACGTGCACAGCGGCACCGTGCGAGAGCACCGCGTCGACGACGACGTCGTGGCCCTGCTTTCTTCGCCAGCGTTGGCGGGAGAAGGCGAAGGAGACGATGAAGAAAAGGCCGAGCAGCGCGACGACGACAGCGGCTCGAGCCAAGAAGAACGCAGCGAGAACAGCAGCACCGCCAACAACACGAGCACGTCGCCACGCGTGCGATCCAGCCGAGACAACAAGAGCCCTCCGTCGCAGCCGTCGCTGCCTCGACGCATCCGGATCCGTCGGTCCGCGAGAAACGCGCTCCGCGTGGCGAGCCAAGACGGACTCTTCCTGCAAACGCTGCTAGCCTCGGAAGCCGCCAGTGCTAGACACGTACCCAGCGCCGACGAGACCATGGCGGACGCGCCCGCTGCTCTGCCCACGATCGAAGAAGCGCTCGACTTTTTCCTGTCCACGATGGACACGACCGACCCATTTTTCTCCGCAGACAGCGTTCTAAGCGTAGGGATCTGATCTGATCTGGTAACTCAACAGCAAACTGTACCGTATTTCCTCCCCATCAAGTGATCTCTTGGGAGTTGATTTGGGTTGAAACGTCATGGCAAATAGCACAGATGACTCACCGCCGTCCACAGCGTCGCGACTGCGAAGCCCTCTTCGCCCATCGCGGACTCCGAGACCATGAAGCTCCCGAGTAAGGCGAGCTGCGTCGCGATGTGGCTGCACGACGCAGGCGCGGAGACGAGCGCGAACGCCAGCAGCGCTGCGAGGTCATCTGCGGTCATGTTAATCTCTCCAGGCGGTGGCGTCTGTCGGCCGGCTGCAGCCTGCGCAGCGTAGAAGCCCTTGATACACCGATCCATGTCGCGACAGACTTCGGCCACGAGCTCCGACTTGACCCACGGCGACCGATGCGAGGGCAGCGAGTTCATTCGGACGATGAGCGGCTCGTAGTGGCGGAGAGATTGAAGCTGGAGCTCGTTCGCGTCTTGGAGAACGCCAGCCGCACCCCAGGACCCGTCCAGTCGGAAGATCGGCTTCACGCCGAACCTGTCGATGCGACTTAACCGCAACTGCTGCGTGAAACGGCTGATATGTGCGTTCTCACGTTCAAACGCTGCGACGTACAGCGCGTGGAGAGTCGGTTGCAGGTGTTCAAAGAGTGCATCAATGACGCAGCGATGCACGACAGGCGTCGCCCAGGAGCGTGGCAAATCCGGGTACTTGTAGTGGAGGACTTGCGTGAGGATCGACGAGAACTGGTTGATGTCGGCTGCCACCAACGGCAATATCAGCACAGCTGCGGCGTCAGCTGTTCGACCGGACAATGCGGTCTTGATCGCTTGGTCTCCGTAGCACGAGTGGAAAATGTCGGCGAATTCTCGCAGCGTCAGCCCCAGGGAGTGGTTCATGGTGCGGCCCACGCTCTGGCCGTTTCTTGTGATCGGCTGCAGCCGAAACATGCTTTTCAGGTGCTGCTCGATGATCTCTCGGGTCTCCGGCTGGTCACGTCTGTACTTGAGCTTCTCCATGAACATCTCGTCGGCTCCCTTGGCGACGTAGTCTCGTTCTTCGTGCGGCAGGTTCTCCACCAGACGAGTCCACATGGCCTCTCGACGAATGGCCACGAGCTGCTTCGCGCTTTCATCGACGACTCGCGTCAGCTTGTCCATCATCTTTCCAACGTCTACTGCGTAGCCGTCACTGGGTGGTCTTCTTTGGCTCTCCACGAGCTTCGCGTGGATCACAGCACGTCTCCGCTCCTTGAGCTCGACGACCGTGGCACTGCGCCGCTGCACTCGCTGCTGTTCGGCCAGTCGGAGCTGCTCTTCGGTCTCTGAACCTTGCAGCTCCATCGCCTCTAGCCAGTCCGTGTACTTGGCCTCAGCAGTCGCGAGCAGCATCTCGATCTGGTCGTACCATCCTCCGGGCTCCTCCGACGACACCACCGCGGCTTCCTCATCCTTCTCCTTCTTCTCACTCGCGTTCGGTCGGCTGAACGCGGGCGCTGGCAGAGACAACTCCTCAGTAGCTTGCATGGGAGCTGGCCCTGGGCGACTGGCATTGCCATACAGCCCAGCCAGGGACGCCGGCATCGCGGCCTGAGCGCGAAGCGACGGAGAGCTGCTCGCGCCAGGAGCTACAGTCGCCACAGGCGCAGCGACTGGCACCACAGAGGCGGCAGGCCACATGGAGTGCGCGGCCTGCGGCAGATACGCCGCCTCGTTGGTCGCCAAGTCCATCAGCTCGTCCTCTAGATCGTCGTCCATGGCGTTCGCTCTTCAGTTTCTTTGCTGAGACTTTCGATTCGCTCGCCAAGAGCTCTTGGCAAGAGCTCAACTCATTCTTCTGGTTTCTAATGGTCGTTTCTATTTCTATACCATGCATCAAGATGGCCCTTATCTCAGTACTATCTTACATCCCCACGGCCTGAGGGCCATCCTGCTCCTCGACGCACTGGCGCGCGACGTCCTTCCAGCTCTGCGCGTGGGAGAACTTGTAGTGGAGCAGGTAGCTGAAGCCTCGCAGCAGCAGCGAGCAGCGGAACGCCATCACGTAGTCGTCCGGCATGTACGTGATGCGGTCGATCCTAAAGTGGAAAAAGTTAGTACGTCAGCCTTCACACCCAGACGCTGCCCCATCAAACGCGAGTTGAAGTACGCACTTGTCGAGATGTTCCACGAAGAGCTGCGCGTTCATGCCGTCGGTGACCGAGCGGTCGTCGTTGTCGATCATCAGCCGCGCCTGCTTTTCGAGAAAGTACGGATCCGAGTTCTCGGTCTTGATGCCCATGTCCTGCGTCAGCACTCGGATGATCTCGTCGCGGTTGTTCTCCGAGAGCGCGAGGATCAGCTTTGCGAGGTCGAGACGCGTCTTGGCGGAGATGTTCTTGACCTGGCCGTAGTCGATCAGACCGAGGCGGCCGTCCTCCAGCAGCAGGATGTTGCCCGGGTGCGGGTCTCCGTTGAAGCAGCCGTCCACGAAGATCTCATAGCCGTGCACGTCCATGACCAGCTTGAGCACCTCCGGGATGTTCAGGAGCTGGTGGTCCTCCTCCTTCGGCCACGTCACTGGGCGCACGAAGCCCAGCGTGTAGTCGTACGAGCGACGGCCGATGTCGCGAAGCAGGCGCTTGGCCTGCAGCGTGAGCGCGTACATCTTGATCTGGAACGCATCCGGCCCGGTCTCGATATCCAGACCGAGCTTCTCGCGCTCTTTGTCCTTGCGCTCCTGCTCTTCCTTGAGAAACTCCACTGTCACGCCCTTCTCCGCCGCAATGGCTTCGAAATGGTCCTGGATCCCGTCGAGCAGCTTCCGGCCCTTGAGGAACTCCATCACCAGCACTTCCTTCGTGCACAGATCGAGATACGGCTCTGGAATCGCAATGCGCGACGCGTACGGGCTCTTGGCGATGTTACGTCGCACCTTTTCCAGGTTCTTGGCCTCCTCGACGTAGTCGAACTCGGTCATGAACGCCTTCTCCACCTCCTCCAGGTACGGCAAGTGCACTGGCTGGAAGTAGCGGCAGAAGTCCTTGATGGTCTTGATGTCCCATCGGAAAAACGTCTCGGCGTCCGGGTGCTGCACCTTCACGGCCACGACCTGGCCGTTCTTGAGCTCGGCGCGGTGCGCCTGTCCGATGGACGCGACGCCCAGTGGCTTCGGGTCCACGCGGTTAAACACCTCGTGCACCGGCTTGCCAAACGATCTCTCGATGATCTCGATGATCTCTTCGACTGGCTTTGACGGCGCGTCGTCCTGCAGAGCCGCCGCTCGGTCCAGGTACTGCTTGGGCAGGAAGTCGGCCCGCGTCGAGCCGGTCTGCGCCAGCTTGATGTAGAAGCCCTTGAGTTCCAGCACGATGTCGAAGACCTCGGGCGCGTGCTGGTTGTGGAGCCGCTCGTACGCAGCGTCCTGCTCCTCTTCGCTGAGCTGGAGGTACTCCATGTAGAGCTGCGTAGCGCGGTAGTGCACGTAGATGGGGAACGCCTTGCGCCAGAAGAACACGGAGCGGTTGAAGCCCTCGTCCGTGTGCGCCTTGTAGGCCACGCCGGAGCCGCCGGCCACCGTCGAGCCCAGCAGCAGACGCGCGCCGTTGCGGTAGATGAGGTGCGCCATGCGTGCCGAGAGTGCTGCGCTCGCTGCGTCCGTCCGTCCGTCTGGACCACGACACGTCAGTCAGTTCGGTACAGTTTCGAATCGAGCTGCTCGTTCGATGGAACTCCGAGACGTTGATTACCGTACATACCGGATTAGCGTCATTTACGGTAAAGTGGTGGTGTGACGCACGGACTTGCGTACTTTGTGGAACCTCCACTGTGGGTGTCTCGACAAGGTCGAACATATATCCGATTTGAAAGGAACAAAACTCACATGTATCGATTCATAGAGGCAAGTCGCCTTTCTCAAAGCCTGAGACGACTTGAAGTTGATGGTGGGACGAAGCGCTGCGGAGTCAATGGAAGATTGCCATCGCGTCCCAAGGCGAAAAGATCTCTCCTCGTCCAGAAATGAAATCTCGCAGCCAGTCAAAGCAAGCTCTCACGTTTTGAAGTATGTGTACGAAGTTTAGAAGTCTCCGCGCGTGTTGACTTAAAAAATTGCATCCTGTTCAGGTCACAGGTGCAATCAACGTGTTCTTTCCGAAATGAATACTACGTAGTAGTGTATAATCTAGTACATGTGTAGCACATGCTGCGTGCAGCTCGAGTATAGTCTCCGATCTAACGGCGCATGGACCCGGCGCCCGGCGCCCGCGACTGAGAGATGATGAGCTGGCGGAAACGGATCAGCTTGTCCTTGGTCGTCGAGCCTCGTGTGTGTCGCTCGTACTGGTCGTGGAGCTCCATCTTGCGTTCGAAGGAGCCGTGT
>JAADXN010000148.1:0-40931 GCA_023337875.1 Pythium apleroticum | reverse complement strand
GCAGTCGGGACATTTTCCTGTACTTCTGGATGATCTTGGTGTACTGACCACCACGTTGTTGTGCTCGTCAACTGCTCTCTGTATTTTTCAGGAATCTCCTGTATTTTTGATTGTTTCTCTGTATTTATGGAGCTGTCTCGTAGTGCGCCTAACCAAACGCGAGTCAGAACTGGCCATCTTGGGCCAGCTCGGTGGCGACGATGATGATGACGCCCAGCGTGTCCCGTCTTCTCGTGGGGAGTGGACGGTGAGATGCGAGAAGAGTCGTCCAGGTCAACTGGCTTCTGGATGCAACTGGAGGTTGGCCGTCTTGGACGCAGCCGCCTCCTGTAGGAAGAGGAGGAGGAGGAGGAGGAGGAGGAGGAGCCGCTGGACGAATCACACTGACACCCGGCGACCGGAGGAGCGGGTGCGTGCTGGTGACACTGCCAAATCCATTTTCCGATTTGCCGGTTCAAGGATACAGTGTACTTGTACATACTTGCCATTACGACGAGGTTAGGCTCTCGCGTCCGCCCAAGTGAAGAGCTATAGACCAGCCCGTCTATCGAAAATGCAGCCCAAGACCAAGGTGGTGATGGTGGACAACACGGCGTCGGTGGAGGCGAACGCGTCGCGCGCCGCCAAGGACGTGGCGCCGTTCCTCAAGCAGCTGCGCAACATGCTCAACGCGGAGCACGCGTCGGTGCTGCGGTGGACGCCCAACGGCCGCGCGTTTGAGATCGTCGACATGCAGCAGATGATGGACGTCGTGCTGCCCAAGTACTTCAAGCACCGCAAGTACACGAGCTTCCAGCGCCAGCTCAACTACTTTAACTTCCGCAAGTGGACCAAGTCCAAGGCCACGGTCTGCACGTTCTCGAACGAGTTCTTCCAGCGCGACCAGCCCGAGCTCGCGTGGAGAATAACCCGCAAGAAGTCGATCCACGGACCGCTCCACCACCAGCTCAAGACGGCCCAGGACAACACCCGCAAGAGCCTGAGGGACGTGACGCCGCCGTCGTCGCCCGAGCGCCACCATGAGGCCAAGGAGACCCACTGGGCCCAGACCAGTCCAGCGATCGCCAACATCCACGTGCCAACGGACGAGTTCAACACCAAGGCGCCGTTCCCGTCGCCCACGGACTTTGATATGATGCTGCAGACCAACGACTACGCGTCGGCCACGTTGCACTTCGCCGAGCCAACGCCGTACCACAACTACTCACAGTACCACACGCAGCCTTCGTACCCAGCGCCGGCGGTGGAGCCGCAGGCCGAGCCGTTCGAGTGGATCGACGCGCTGCTGCCGTTCGTGGACCGCATCGAAGACGAGGTCTACCCCTTCATGTACCCTCCGTCGTCCAGCAGCCAGAACATGCACACAGTCTCGCGTCCGTACGACTACGTAGCGTTGTAATGTCGAACTTTGAAGTACTATCTACCTACCCATTTTGAAAATTTTGTAATCAACAAACATCCCCATTGCTCTCGTCCTTCTCGGCATGTTTCCTTCGTGTTATCCTTCCTCTCTTCTCCTCTCGTTCGATCGCATTCGTTTACAGGCTTCGTGGTTGCGCAGTTTCGATCACCGACGCGGTCATCACGGCCGCAGTGGGAGCCCTCCGGCACGCACGTGGTGGCGCAGCAGCCCGCCAACTCCGCATCTTCCCGCCGCTCCGTCTGGCTTTCTCGCCGAGTTGATGCATCAAGAAGCCCCCAGTGGGGTTCGTGGCTCTTCATTTCACCAGCAATGGCGCATTCACATGACGTGCGTCGGCCGGGAGGTCCCTGGGCGTTTGCACCATTCAAACCACGGCCGCAACCGCATTGCGCATTGCGTTCTGCATGATGCAACGGCGATCTGAGTCAAGCGGAGGCAGCGCATGGCATGGCGTGGCATCCATCACGGCTTCAATGACACTGCCTGCCATGATGACCAGCGCAGCCGCGAGCCGTGGCGGCGGCTTCCGGCGCTAGACTTTCTGACTCGAAGATTGGGCGGCCGCGGCCGTGGGACGCGCGGCGAGGACACTCATCAGACTGCGTTTCTGCCTGTCGCACGGACACCCACGCACGCCATCATGAGGCGATGGGCTCCGTTCTGGAATGGTAGTATTTGCATCGCATTAGAGCGGTATTCATTTACTAAAGGTGATGACGCACGGGACATGGAAATGGATGGTCCTGTATCACACGGGATATGTATTATGACAGGTCCACTGCGAGAGATGGCTACACTTCGAAGGAGTCCCCGTCAGCATTTGCGTTCGGCTGTGAGTGCGAAATTGGGCAGTGCATCGAAGCGATTGATCACTACTTCGAAGTAGCTTTCTGTGTCATTGAACGTGGATGAGCTGCTCACGCGCCTACCAAAAGAATCACAAGCACTACGGCGATCTCAAGTTGACCGACCGCTCGTGTCTGCCACGCTGTCTCTCTGACTTCACTGCCTCTGCTGCCTGGTCAGCACGACGCCACCACGAAACGCAGCGCTTGAGCCTCTGGTGGGACGGTCCCAAGCAGCAGATTGTCGAGTTTTTCTTCGCTCCGGAGGTACATTTGCTCGGCAATCTCGCTGTACAACTCGGACGACGCTGCCATCTCAGCCTCGGACTGGCCAGCGACGTTGGGCAGCGAGATGCTGCACGTCTGGATTTGTGTGAGCTCTGGTGGATCGCAGGCTCCGTGGAGCTGCACGTGGCTTGGTCTTGAGACGACGTTCCACAGGAAGTTCCGCACTGGGGAGTCTCGCACCAGGATGCGCTTGGCGCCGGCATCAACGGATAGTACTGTGGACGACTCGGACGTGTCGCCTTCCATGAACATGATGATGGCGCTGCGTAGCAAAATGATACGGTCGGACTCGACGATGCGCCGCAGCGCCATGTAGCAAGTCGCGTGGCCGTCGAAGCCAGCGATCCGCATGTAAGAGACGAAGCACGACCGATATGTCTCGTCCGGGAGTCGCTCCCACTCGATGCGGCTGCGACTGGAGACTCGATCCAATTGATTGCGCCACACGGCGTCCGTCGTTGTCTGTAGGTCGAACGGCACGATGCGGGAGTCGATGCGCTGTATCGCGAGGCTGTCGGGGACGAGCTCCACGTTGACGCTCGTGAAATGGGGCGTCAATTTCGCCAGTCCTGGATCGCTCAGCACGGCGTCTGTGCGGAGGAACATGGGCGTGAGCACCTCGGTGAGCGAGTCGAGTATCGCTAATCTCTGGCTGCTCAAACGGTGTGGCGGATCCATCGCGTGAAGTCCCCTTGCTGCCATGCGAGCCTCGTGCTGTTTGACGAGCCGTCGCAACTGATCGATCAACGTGTCGTTCTCCTCGATGGCGCGGCGTAGCTTGCGGTTCTCGGCTTGCGCTCTCCGTAGCTGAGACCGTTGGCTGGCCACCATGGTTTCCCAGGCACTGCCCACAACCTTGTCCATCCACTGTTCGCCATTCTGGCGCATGTCATCATTCAACTCTGCCAGCGTGCTCTGCAGCTCCTCGACCTCGTCGCGAAGTTGTTGTAGCTCTCGTCGCTTGCGGCTGCCACGCGTTTCTGGCATCGGCGCGGCTTTCGTCTTCCTGTCAGCATTGCTCTCTCCGCGCGCGAAGCGAAGCTGGACTTGTAGAGGCGCCAGCGGGTTAACGGAGACCGTGAGGTCCGCGTCCGGCGGCGAGTCGCGCGCTGCGGCCGCTGGGCTTCCATCGCCCTCGCCACCTTCGAGACTGCACAGCATCGCCTCCAGCGCCGCGTCATCCAGGCCGTCGAACCAAGGCAGCTCCATGGCGTGTTGAGTCTTGTTGAGTACGCACGCTCTCTTTCTCTGCTGCTGGAGTCGCTTGTTTACTTGAGCCAGGCCGGAATCTGCCAATCCCCAACCCGACCCGAGCGTATTCATGGCCGCTCCCTGTACAAGATGATGCATGTCAACTGAGACTGTGCCCCAAGTTGACATGAGACTTGTTGTGGAAGAGCACTGTCTCCTTCGGGACTGAGCAGGCTTCATCGCAAGGTCTCAGCTTCAGTCCTAGACCTCAATAGTGAGGTGGCCAACGACTTGCCTAGTGAGTTGACTGTTGCTAGGTTACTGCATATCCTCGCGGCGAGAGGCGCTGTGCTGTCGTAATTCGCGTGGTCCCGGTTGAGCCGCGCGGGCGACGTCCTCTCTGCAAAGAACCCCGGCCACCAACAGCCTCAACCGAACGAGCGAAGGGTTCCAGACACAAAAGCAGCCGACAGCGCACGAAAGTCGGGCGCAGCTTCCGATCGGTAGCCCACAATCAATCAAAGAATGAATGCCATGACGTCAAGGCCGGCTATGCCTCCGTGCAAACCCAACGCATCATGGGAGAGGCTCATGTTGAAGCTCCTGCCCTTCATAGCGTTCTCATTGGTCGAAACACTCTCCTCTACCCACATATTAACCAATCATCGACTCCAAACCACCCACCCATCTCAGTTTTGTGACATGTGTGGCTGCTGGCCTTTCGCTGCGTGATTACGCCTTGTGAAATGAGCTCTTCGCCCACCAGCTCCGCGTAACCCGACTGCATTCGTCCAAGACGCGCACAGCGCGGGGCCGTGTTACCAACTCACCGGATATGTCGCGCGTGTGCGGCGCGTGCGGCTTCTCGCTCGCCTTCGGCGCCAAGTTCTGCCCTGATTGCGGCTCCCGCGTGGACGGCGCTTACGATCCCGTGCCTCCTCCGCCGCCGCCGCCTCCCGCGTTTCCATCGGCTTCTCCGAATGGTGCGATTGCGTGCTTGATGCACGGACTTCGTCGTGGTTCTTACGGTCTCTGCGTGTCGAAATTCTAGATGCTGGAGCCATTCCGCCACCTCCTAAAGTGACTGTGCCGCCGGCGGCGACGGGCGATGAGGCCGCGGCGATCTACAAGCGCATGCTCGCAGCCGTGCGCGGGGCGAACGCCAACAACGACGAAGCCGTGTCGGCGTTCAAGCGCGACTGCAAAGGCTACGGACGCGGCGAGATCAAAGCCGCGGTGTTCTACGAGCGCCTGGCGTTTTACTTTGGCGGCGCGGCCATGGTCGAGCACATGCTACCGCAGCTTGCGCAGTTGATTCCCGACGACAAGCTGCGCAAGAAGCTGCTTAAAACCCACGCCAAGCTCACAGCTAGTGAGGCGCCGCTGCGGGAACGGCCGACGTCCAAGTCCATGTCGTCGCTGAGCAGTGGGCCTGCCAACCGGCCTAGGCTTTCGTCGCTGGCTTCAACAGACTCACGACCCAGTCGGATGGAGCGGGCGTCGTCCGTCACGGACAAGCTACGCATCTACGGGTACAGTGACGCGCCGAACTGCTCGATCTGCGGCGCCGAGTTCGACCACCTGAAGAAGCGCCGCCACCGGTGCCGCAAGTGCAGTGCGAATGTGTGCAGCGCGTGCTCGCCTGCTCGCATGCTGATCCCTCCGGACCAAGTGGCGCGCGATGCCAAGGACTACGATCCGTCGCACCCTCAGCGCGTGTGTACGATCTGCGCGCCATTGCTCCACGATGTCCAGGAAGGTTTGATCGCCAAATACGCCAACTGCCACAAGGAAAATCCGCACGAAGCCAAGACGCGGTTCCACTTGCCCTTCAGCAAGTCGATGGAACACGCCTGTCGCGACGCCGCCGATATCCTTGGCAACTTCTTCCGGCCAGACTTCGGAGCGGCGACGGACCGGGCGATTCCAGTGGCGCTGCTCAAGCGAGCAAAGGGCCTCGTGTTCATGACGACCTTGAAGGCCGGCTTCATCATCTCGGCCAAGTCTGGCAGCGGCATCGTCGTCGCCAAGCTGCCCGACGGCTCCTGGTCGGCGCCAGCAGCGATTCGGCGCGATGGTATCAGCGGCGGCTTCCTCGTTGGTGGAGAGCTCGTCGAGACCATGATCATTCTCGGCTCGGCGGGGGCAGTCAAGGTCTTCCACCGCACACAAGTCAATATCGGTGGCGGTCTCAGCGTCGCTGTGGGGCCGTACGGACGCGACGCAGCAGCGCAGGCCACGGCAAGCAAGGGCGGCATCAACGCCAACTACAGCTACTCGCACAGCCGCGGTCTCTTCTTGGGCGTCTCGCTCGACGGCGCCATCGTCTCGAGCCAAACAGAAGTCAACAACAACTTTTACGGCCAGCAGTACACACCCGAAGAGATTTTGACCGGCAAAGTGCCCAAGCCGCGAGCAGCTCAGTGCCTGTACGATGCCATCGACAGCGCCATGGCTGGTGTGGCGCAGCACGGGACGGTCAGTGCGCAGGCCCGATCACAGCGTGACTGGTGCATGCACTGCCAATGTCGGCAGTTTGCGACCAAGCCACTGTCCAAGAAATGCAGGACCTGTAACCACATCCACGACGAGTGATCGACGAAGACAACAGCAGGATATTGATCCCCCCATGGCCGCAGGCATTCGCTACTACACGACCAAGCACTCGTACGGAAGCTGGCTAACGGAGAAAACAACCGAGTCCATTCACAATGCCGGGCTCTTGCCCACCATTCTTCCCTCAAAGCCACCCGTAGCGAAAACAGTCATCGCACTCACTGTTCTCGTTATAGTCGCTCTCTTCGTCGTAGTCGCTCTCTTCGTCGGAGTCGCTGGCACGCTGCAACGCCCAGCGCGGGCTCACAAACACCTTGACGATCTTCTCGTACTCACTGCTCCCCTCTCGTCCATTTCTTCTGCCGTTGACTGACCCCGATCCAAACACGCTGAGAAAGGCGTCACTGGAAGGAACCCTTGTCGCGGGGCTTCTCTTCAGCTCGGATCCTGGGAAACACCGCTGGTTCTCGGTTGCCCCACGATGAAATTACACTGTAGGCACAACTCTCCGTATCCGAGAGAGCTACCTGCGTGCGCCCACCGTCAGCACACCAACAGTTTGTCGACCTCGGCATCCGACCGACGACGCTCTTCTCACGTGGCGTTGGTTGAGTAGCGAAGGTGAAGCCAAGTATGCTGGACCTCCGTGGTTAACGTCCACCAGCCTCGGTCGGAACATCCGTCAGCGTCTCCAGCGTTGGGTAGTGTTCTCGTGGCTCCTTACCGAGAATCACAGCGACTCAAACCGCCTCGGAGAGACTCACACCGACTCGGAGCGGCTCGGAGCGACTCATATGGACTGGGTTTGCTGCTGCGGCGCTAGAACCTGTCTGTCGGTGACATCTCGTACGCGCTGTGATCTAGCTCGTACATTGCATTAGCGCCTCGTGTAGATTGGGTGCCATTGGGTTCATGCATTGCCGTGCCTGTAAGCGCGGGGCTGTCCTTGGAGGCATCGTGTGGAGATGGAAGCAAACGGAGGAAAGACCGCAGTCTGGGTGAAGTCTCATGTGGTTGATCTCTTGACTCATGGGTTACTGCGACATAGTCTCCGACTCCGGAATGGGATCCGAGCTGAGTTGTTTCAAAGTGACATTAGCCCAAAAGCTCAGGATGATGGGAGTGAACACCACCTCTGCATGGTGCCGATATGATCACACAGAAGTAGGAGGGTTTCCAACCATTGATGGTTTGGAAGCACCACCAATGGCTCTCAATCGTGCTGTGGAAAGCAGTGAAGCTGCCACATCTGCTCGCGATCCCGTCGTTCCTCGTATGCGTCGTAGTCTTCGTAGACGCCTCCACGATTGCTGTGCACCAGTTCATCGTCTTCTTCGCCGTTAAATGACAGTAGTGGCCATTGTTGGCTCACAAACACTTCGTCAATTCGCTCGTACGTGTCTTGATCGGTCTCCAGCAACTCGTCAATTCGCTCGTACGTGTCTTGATCTGTCTCCAGCAACTCCTGCGGCATTTGCTGAGTTGCAAGCGTGAACTGGTCGATGCTGTCAAAGCTTCCCGTTCTAAAGTCGTAGTCACTGACGATCCCCCTCAGTATGATCTGTGGGTGCTTGACTCGCGCCCGCTGGACCAGCTCCCGGAGTATCTCGAAGTACTCGACACTCCACTCTTTGTCAATATCTAAGGCCGCGCTTTCCAGACACAAGAGCACACGGCGCGAGGCACACGGCAGCTCGCCGCCGTCGTGGTTGGCGAGACACGTCACGAAATCTTTCAGTATCGTGTAGTACAGCGAGTCGTGGCCGTACTTGATCGTGAAGATCCGCTCGTGGCTTGAGTCCGCTGCATGGTTCATGACGAGATCGAAGAGTCCATCACCAGCGATCGTCACGGAGTCCAGAGTCACCGAGTGAAGCGCAGAGAGCGTCGACAATCCACGTAAGGCGGCGTTTGTGAGAGCGACGCAGTCCTCGGGGTCGCGCGTGCTTTGTTGAATCACCAGCGTCTGTAGCAGCGGGCACCGTCGAACCAGTGTCTTCCAGAAGCCTTCACTGTAGATAGGAGAAGCATCGACACGAGTAATCTCATTCGCTCGCGAAGCATAAATCAAGACAGTGAGGCTCGTGAGTCGAGGACACGCAGACAGGACAGCCTGGAGGTTGGCAGCCGTCGCGGCGTACCCTTTCGTCGTGAGAGCGTCGACCGTTGCCGCGTTGGCTTGGCTCAGGTAGCTCGCCCACTTCCACTTGTTCGACGTCCCGAGCGTCAGCGTTTTCAGGTTTGGCTTCACGTGCTGACCGAAGATCTCGAAAAACTGCGTGGCGAACGGCATCCCCAGCCAGTTGAACGACGTGAGCTGGGAGCACGTCTCACAAAAGCGCGTCCACGTGTCGAGATCCACTTGCCACAGCGCAGCGTCTTCGCCAGAGTCCATCGCGACCGCAGCGCTGGGTTTATCCTCTTTCGGGAAGCGCCCATCATCAATTCGCTCGATCCTTGGACAGCACTTCACGATCTGGTTCACGTACGTGTTCGAAGACTCCGAGTCCTTCAACTGCTCATCAACGGCGAGTCGAAGGTAGCGAAGTCCGCCACCCTTGCTCTTGCGCCAGCGATCGGCAGCCTCAAACACAGTCGCGACAAGCTCTCCGTTAATAAGCTCAGACTTGCGGAACCATGAAGACAAGACGAGCTTGTTGATGGCTGGACAGGCACGCTGGGCCACATGGATGATTGCCGCCACATCTTGGGCTGAGCTGAGCTCTGTAAGATCCATTTCCTGTAGATGAGGAAGACAGGTGAGCGTCTCCATCGCAAACCGGAGGCTTCCGCTTCCACAGCTCATTGATTGCATCGCGAGTCGTGTCACGAATGCGCCCCGAAGCGTGAGCTCTTGTCGTTGGTGAATCGTGTCACTGCGTTTGCTGCTCCACCTCACTCTCGCGTTTCGAAGGTTGGACTCACTGTGGAGTCGCGTGACAGTCGCAAGCCACGCCGTCGATACCATGGCAAGGGGAACGAACTGCTTCCGCATTGGGAAGCCGCCGTTAACAGACACTGGATTGATTCGTTTGAGCGACAACGTCGTGTACTCATCGTCGACGTGCACAACAAAACCGAAGATCACGTCGACCACGACTTGAGGGAGCGATGAGACAAACGAGCGCTGCGGCGGCGCGTGCGGCACGTGCGGCGGCAGCGCGTACATCTTCTCGTTCACTTCGTCCGTCATGGCGACGTTGGAATCGAGATGGAGAATGAGAAGCTGGCTGCATCACTGCGACGGGACAGAGAATCGGATCGTTCAGTTGGATGTGAGAAAGGCAATGCATGTCACTGCATCAAAGATACTACGTAGTAGCATAGTGACATTGAAGCTGACAGAGGCTTGCAGCTCAAAATCTGTTCCACAAAATGCAGCGTCGCCACCAGCCTCCCACCTCAGAACCAGCCCAGGTCATAGTCGTAGTCGTAGTCGCTGCTCTCGCCGTACTCGTCGTAATAACCCATCATCCCTTCGTCGTCGCTGCCACTCTGCGACGCCCACCGCTGGCTCACAAACACCTCGTCGATCCCCTCGTACATGTCCCGATCCGTCTCCCGTCTGTCTTCTGCCGTCGGCTGCGTTGTGAACGAGAACCGATGGATGCTGGAGAAGCTCTGTTGTTCACAGTCGTAGTCGTTCACGACTCCTGATAGCAGGATCTCCGGATGCTTCTCACGTGCCAGCTCCACCAGGTCTTGCAGTCGCGCGAAATACTCCACACTCCACTTCTCGTCAACCTCCACGCCCACACTTTCAAGCTCCAGCACCACGCGACGAGACGCACACGGCAGCTCCCCGTCATACTGAGTGAGGCGCCGCACGAAACCCTCGAGTATGGTGTAGTATGCTTTCTCCCGAGCGTCGTGGCCGTGTCGGATCGTATAACTCCGCCCACGTCTCGAGTCCGCGGCGTGGTTCACGACGAGTTCAAAGAGCGCATCGCCAGACATCGTGACAAAGTCCAGCGACACCGAGTGCAGTCCAGCCAGCGTTGCGAGTCCACGCATAGCGGTGTCGGTGATAGCAACACTGATGCTCGCGTCGTCTCGTTGACGAACATTTAGTATCTCCAACATCGGACAACTTCGCGCCAAAGTCTCCCAGAAGCCTTCATTGTAGACCGCAGCCGCATCGAGGAGTTGAGTCATGTCGTTGCCCACGGCTGAATGAGCCATAATCGAGAGGCTCCTCAGTCGAGGACACGCAGACAGGACAGCCTGGAGGTTGGCAGCCGTCGAGGCGTACCCTTTCGTCGTGAGAGCGTCGACCGTTGCCGCGTTGGCTTGGCTCAGGTAGCTCGCCCACTTCCACTTATCCGACGTCCCGAGCGTCAGCGTCTTCAGGTTTGGCTTCATGTGTTGACCGAATATCTCGAAAAACTGCGTGGCGAACGGCATCCCCAGCCAGTTGAACGACGTGAGCTGGGAGCACGTCTCACAGAAGCGCGTCCACGTGTCGAGATCCACTTGCCACAGCGCAGCGCCTTCGCCAGACTCCATCGCGACCGCACCGCTGGGTTTCTCCTCTTTCGGGTAGCGCCCATCATCAATTCGCTCGACTCTTGGACAGCACGACACGATCTGGTTGACGTACGCGTTCGAAGACTCCGAGTCCTTCAACTGCTCATCAACGGGGAGTCGAAGATAGCGGAGACCACCGGATTTGTGGTTGCGCCATTCACTGGCAGCGTCGAACACCGCGGCAACGAGCTGCGCGTAGTCTGCGTTCCTGTAGGCGCGAGAAGGAAGCACGAGCTTCCGCATGGCAGGACAGACACGTCCAGCCAACTGCACGATCGTCGTCAATTCCCCACTGGAACAGCTCAGCCTCTCGAGGTCCAGCTCTCGAATGTGAGGAAGGTAGCTCAGTGTCTCCATCGCAAAGCGCATGCTGCTGCCTTTTGGTCCGTATCCGTCTGCCTTGAGTACGAGTCGCGTGACGAAAGCGCGACGTCGAGTGAGCTCTTGCCGCTGAAGGATTCTGAAGCTGCGCTTCAAGCTCTCCGTCGCAACCGCGTGTCGAAGCTCGTACTCGCTGTGGAGCTGCCTGGCGATTGTGAGCCACTCCTTCGAGACCAAGGCGATCGGACGAAACGACCACCGCATGGGGAAGTCGCCGCGAGTATTAAGCTGCGTGAAAGGGTCTGGCATCTCCACGACGAAGCGGAAGATCGCCTCGACGACCACGTGAGGCAGCGACGACAGCGGCAGGCGCTGGGCAGGCGCATGAGGCGACGGCGCATCCGCGAGTCGAGGCTTCTTCGTCACTTGCTTTTCCTCCATCGCGACGATGCGCCGAAGGAATATGAGGGACCACGGGACTCCACTTGTGGGACGAGGGAACGTCCCAAAGATGATGTGCACGTTGGATCTTTGAACAGTGAGAAAGGCGGTCACTCGGCGTCATTAAACCGAGGATAATAGTGACATCGAAGAAGCATCGCCAAGAGCCCCCTCCATGGCATGATGGAGTCCATCTTGCCGTTGCTGAAGCAAAGGTTCGATGCTTCACGCATCCAAGGAGCAGCTGCGCATTTCGGTCGTCACCCCCGACGGATCGCTCATCATGAGAATGTCAGGGTCTCTCACTCTGAGAAAGGCGAGCATGTCACTATGTCGAGGTTTTCCCAAGATGCAGCCCGGGCTCCCTTGTCTCCTCACCTCCGCACTCGCCCAACAGCACGATCGATCTTCCACGCCTCCAAGATGGATTCCGCTGCGAAGAGAGCGCGTGTGTGGGAGCCTCCGTGCTCGAACGACACGCAGCCGCCGCCTTCGATGCTGTCGTCACTGCCGCATGTAGTCGTGGACGCGATCTTCCGCTTCACAGTCAAGTTGAAGGACCCAATCCAGCCCCTCACCTCCGGCGACATCACAATGCCCCGGCCGTTCTCCAGCATTGCGCTGGTGTCGAAAGCATGGCTCGCCATAGCCACGCAGGTCCACAGCGAATGTGAGCTTGAGGGTGCTTTTATCAGTGACATGTCCTTTCGCCGTGAGAAGATCCGTCAGCGCCAGCAGCTCACACTTCGGCGGGCTTTCCTGACGCGGCTAGAGATGATGCCGAGCGGCTACAATGTCCAAGGCCGTGCGTTGAGGTTCACGACGGACACACTGAGCTGTGTCCCTCGATTGGAAGAGTTGAATCTGACGCGCATGCAGTGTTCGGCGAAGGAGTTGAGCCAGATCGTGCGGATGGCTGCGCGCCATTCTCCTGCCATCCGCAAACTGGCACTGCCACCATTGATCTGCAAGCCGGAAGACTACGCACAAGTCGTATTCGCAGTATTCGAGGCCGCTCATGAGTGGCGCAAGAACAAGTTTGGCGGTCTCCGCTACCTACGACTGCCGATGCACGGGATGTTGGCGGACTCGAAGGCATCCGATGCCTACGTCGACGAGATCATCAAGTGCTGTCCAATGATTGAGCAGATTGAAGACGGACGCTATGACGCTGATGACGCCAATGGGACCTCTAACGGAGACGAGACAATGTGGCGAGTGAGTCTGGAGACGTGGACGCGCTTCTGCCAGACGTGTTCCCATCTTCGAACGTTCAAAATGCGGACTCTGCCGTTTGCAACGCGGTTCTTCAAAGTGTTTGGCGAACACGTCAAGCCGAACCTAACGAGTCTCACTCTCGGGACAGTGTTTGCGTGGAACTGGACGACATACCTGAGCCAAGCTGATCCGACGACGGCCAACGCGCTTTCCACGGACGGATACGCATCCACGGCCACGAACCTTCACTCAGTTCTGGCGGCGTGTCCTCGACTTGCAAGCCTCACGATCTCGATCCATGCAGTGAAGGGTATTGACCAGATTCAACTTCTCGAACCGGCTGCAGTGTACGATGACGTCTTCTGGAAGGCGTTGGCACAAGGCTGCCGCCAGCTGGAGAAGCTGGAGGTTCGCCAATCATTACGCGACACCAACAACGTCATCGCTATCACAGATGGCGCAATGCAGGGGCTCGCGCGGCTCTCGGAACTGCGTTCCGTGTCACTGGACTACGTGACGATCTCGGGTGGTGCGGTCTTCGATCTCGTCGTGAATCATGCGGCAGACTCGAGACATGAACGGATCTTCAGCATCAAACTCGGTATCGCCCACGAAGACATGCTATTCTACACGGTGCTGGAAGACTTCTTAACACGCCTCGCTCAGTACGACAGTGACACGCTGCCGTGTGCCACTCGGCGGGTCGTGTTGCGTCTCGATTGTGACAACAGGGAAGTCGACAGACAGTGGAGCGTGGGGTATCTTGACCGACTCCGTGAGCTTGCCAAGCAGGGCCGAGCCAAGTACCCAGACGTGTTGATGAGGGGAGTCGTGAATGACTTCCACTCATACGAGAAGTGCTTCTTTAGCATCGAACGGTTCACGTTTGCCACGCAGCCAAAGCCGCAAGACAAAGAGGACACGGATCACGTCACGCCCGAGAGGATCGACGACGTTTTCGTGAACCAGAGTTGGGCGTCGGATCTTCGCAACGACAGAGAGCAGGAGTACGACGACGACTATGGCGAGTACGGCATCGACGATGACGACGCCATGTACGACGAGTTCTTCGAAGGTGCCGATCACTTGCCAGACTTCTCGACGTTTCGGCGTCGGAGGTATTAGCTCGATGGAGTTCGACACTGTGAGAAAGGCGACCGAACCTGAGAAAGGCGGATACGACATGTCATTATTTTGAATGAATTTACTGACATTGCAGTTGGGATCTTTCGTGTGGTCCACATTTTGCATGGAGTGACGACATTCATACCGGTTTCATACCGGTTAGAGGACGGTTTCTGGAGGGAAGCGACGAGAACCCGTCGGAACGAGAGGCCTGACGCTCTGCTCGCCTCTCGACTCGCCAAACAGCACCACCAGAATCACATCATGCTGGCCCGCAACGCCCTCGTCCGCAGCTCGGCGCTCCGCCGCACGACCACGCCCGTCACGGTCGTGCGTCACTTCCGCAAGAGTACGTCTCTCTCTCCACGCCCATGCGACTCCCGTTTTCCATGGCGTCCTGCAGCCGGAGATACTAGCGTCTAACTGCGCGCCATAATTTGTCACCTACCACAGCCTCGCCTGCCAAGTTCACGGAGAACAAGCAGGTCACCGGCCTCGCGAGCATCCTGGAAGGTGTGTATCGTAACTCTCTGTCATCAAGTCTAAATTCCCAGCTTTCTAAATGGCGTGGCGGTGTCGTTCTGGTAAAAATTCAGCCGACAACTCGGCGCTCTCGCACAAGGTCTACCACCTGACGTCGGTGGGTCTGCTGGGCCTCTTGCCTGCGGCCTTCGTGCTCAGCCCTTCGGTTCTGTCCGTGCCAGTGGACTACGCGCTTGGCGTGATCATCCCGGTGCACGCGCACATCGGTATGAACAACGTGATCAGCGACTACGTGCCCAAGTCGCAGCAGACGCTCGCGCGTCTCGCGTGGCTCGGCGTCACGGGCGTCATGGTGCTCGGAATGCTGCGCAGCAACATCGAAGGCCCGGGCATCACCGAGACCGTGAAGACGATCTGGCGAGAGAACCCGGACAAGAAGCAGGAGTAAGCTAGGGGTTGTCGTCGGGGTCTCACGCTCCCTCCCTCCTCCCTCACTTACCACCCTCTTCTTGCGGTGTATAACTCTTGATGAATAAAGCATAAACCACGATTGAACAAGTCACGGTCTTGATGTTATTCCGAGCCTGTTGGCGCTGCAGGCAAGAGCACGATGGCCTGGCCTTCGACGACGACGCTGCCGTCGCTGGTCTTCTCGCAGATCGTCTCACAGTCGACGTATCGCTTCCGCAGCTTCACGACGCGGATGCGAGCACGCACTTCCTCGTCCACAAGCAGCGGCGAGCGGAAGCGCAGCGCCTGTGAGACGTAGACGGCGCCAGGGATCGTGCGCCCGAAGATGGTCGCGAACAGACTGGCGCTGAGCATGCCCTGGACGATCGGCGCACTCACGCCGGCCTCGCACTTTGCGAAGGCAGCGTCTGTGTGGATGGGGTTGGAGTCCCCATTGAGCTCAGCGAAGCGCGTCGTGTCGGCGATCGTGAAGGCGTGGCACACAGAGGCCTCCACGCCCAGGCGAGGGATCTCCCCGGGCGCGAGCTGTTGAACATTTGCATGCGTAAGTCGACTTGTAGAGCTCCCTGTGAGCAGCTGAAACCACCGTCTAACGCACCTTCGTCAGCTCTCCCTCTACAGTAAACGCACGCGAAGACAGCCCGCACCGCTGCAGTGCATTTGCGCCGCCATGGAGCTGTCTCCTCGCTGTCAGAAAGCCGCGCCACCTCATCGTTATTGGCATCCACACAGTGGAGTTTTGTTTATGTTCACGTATTGAGACCGAAAATATGTGACGTGTGAGCATTCGCACAGACTTTACGAAGTGATTGGGAACACGAAGTCCAGCAGCACGTCGACTGTGATGGCTTGGAGGCTTGGATATGCCGAGACGCCTCGCGATGCCGAGAGGAGGAAGATGCCAGGCAGCCAGTCGTACGGCTGCGGCCAGTCGCGGACGTCCACGCTGTCGGTGTTGATGGTCGCTACTGTGTCGATCGGATTCGCTTTCATGCGAGGGTCTGTGCGGAGCCTGAGGACGAGAGCGTCGATCACGGGCTTGGCCTGTCGGCACGAGTAGCACATTGGCGAGTACACGAAGACCAGCGCGCGCGCGTTGTTACTGGGCCAGAGGCCATCGACTTGATATTTGCTCGTGATCTCCACGACGTACGGCGGTAAGGCAGCAGTGGTCTTGGCTGGAGTCGATGCGACCTTGAACAGCGACAAGAACGCATCCGTTGCAGCGCTCATGTCGTCTTCTCCGAGCTGTGGGTCGTCGATCACATCGGTGGTCCCTAGAACCGTGCCCAGGCCGCCGATCGGCACGAGCATCACCGGGACTGGTCTGTTCTCGAACAGATCCGAGTAGTCGCGCCAGTCGGCCGTCATTTCGTCCGGAACGTTGGGATCTGAGTCCCCTTCCCCGTCGTCGGGTAGATCGACAGTCCCAAATGGAGGGAAGATGGTTATTAGCGCGTCACTGAGTGCTTGTGCGAAGGTTCCGTTTACCAGCATGTCGACCAAGGAATCGCCATACAGCGGCAGTCGAGTTGGTGCCTGAGAGAAGTTTTGCACGAGTAGCACGGTGGGGTACTGGGCATCGAGCACGAAGAGAGCGTTCTTGAGCGTCTCTTCTTCTTTGGGCACGACCACGAAACGCAGCACGTACTTTCCTGGGTTGTTTTCTGCGGAGTAGTACTGGAACGCGATGTCTTGGGTCTCGGCCAGCAGCTTGGTGTGGTACGATTCGCTTGGATCGGAGAACAGCAGCACGTGGCCGACAGCTGAGCGGTCGTAGAAGTAGCTGGACTCACGACTCGTGTACGTCGAGATGAGGTTGTATCGGTTGTTTTGGATGAACTGGGTGAGTGCGGCCTTGTTCCAGTCGCCAGAGTACACGACGCGCTCGTTGCCAAACTCCCGCAACAGCACCAGAGCAGGCACGTCTTGTAACGGAAAGCTGTCGTCGTCTCCATCAAAGATCATCTCGTTCGTAGTCACGGCGTACGCGCTCGAGTCAGAATCGATCTGAGCAAGTACGCGGCAGTCCAAGTATGCCTGCGAGTCGTCTCCGTCAACGACGAAGAGCGCCACAAACGGCCGCAGCTTGGTCAGTGCAGACAGCTCCTGTTGCGTAGAGATCTCGACTGCCTCACGCAGTGGCTGGTCGAGGATGAACCGCTGGAACTCCATGCTAGTCCGTCCGCCCGTGTACACGTCCACGGCTCCGTTCGCGATCGAGCAGCCTGGTTTCCACAGCATATTGGTCGAGTTCTTGGTCGAAACTTTGCCTAACGACGGACAGCGGAGTCGAAGGAGCGCAGGAAGACCCAGCACTGCGATTTTTGCAGGCAGTGTGCGTGTGAGCTTGCTCACGTCGAGTGAGGCGAACCGAAGCGTGGAGTTTGCGTTTGAATTGTACTGGCGAACAGCCTGGGCCGCATCCGCAAAGCGCCGCGACAGCGTGATGCTTCCGTAGCGAGCAGGAGAGTCCAGCAGCACGAAGAGCGGGTCATACGTAGCGGCTGCGACTGGGAAAACGGTCTCGTTGAGCAGAAGCACGCTGTTCTGTTCCGGGATTGATGCCAAGAGCGCCTTCGCATCTTGCGCCTGAGCTGCAGGGAGAAGATATGAGAGCGCGAGCACACACAGCAGCAACAGCCCTGCAGTAGAAGGCATTGAACGTCGTCGCGGACGGCCCGCCAGATGCGCCATGATGGCGAGAAGATCCGATCTTCCGTCCTTTATGATGGGCCCTAGAGTCGAAAAGCTCATGTGGCTCTTCACGCCCACGAGATCATCACTCTGCCGCTCGGCGTTCCGTATTTAGTGGTAGAATATGGAACAAAGGCAAAGTGAGCTCTTGGATCTTTTGACAAAAGACACGTGAAGAAGCAGAGCAGAGCATTTTGATTGATGGTGTTCGCAAAAGCTAACCGCAAATACAAATACTTAACCCTCGCGAGATACGGAGACGAGCTCCGTGCCACACGCGGCCTGTCCTCTTTCGCACGCTACGTCCGTCTATCGAAGAACCGCAGAGGCGTCGCTTACAACTCCTCGTGCTCCACGCCGTGGGTCGCGCCGTCCAGGTCGAACTTCTTGGCGTTCTTCTTGAGGAACTCGGTGAAGCCGGCAACGTCACGGGCACCCTCGAACGTGATCGGGTTCAGCTTGTCGCTGGCTGGGAAGAAGAGGATGGTAGGGAAACCCTTGACATCAACGCCTGGGTGGTCCACCTCGTTCTCAGTCGCGTCCATCTTGGCGATGACAATGCTGTCAACGTCGGCAAACGCCTCGGCGAGCTCCTCGTACTTTGGCGCGAGGGCCTTGCAGTGGCCGCACCATGGCGCGTAGAACTCAAGGAGCACATCCTTGTCCGTGTTCACGACACGCTCCTGGAAGTCCTTGCCGACAATGACCTTGACGGCCTCGTCGCTGTCATCGACTGGCTCAGCCGACTTGAGCGTTGGCTGGAGCTCGCCGGCAATGTAGCGCTTCTCGAACGCGCTGAGGTCGGCCGAGAGGCCGTCCTCAATCTTGGCCAGGAAGTCCGCGGCCTTGTAGTCGAACGAGTACTTCTTCATGCCGCCGGCCATGTTGACGAGCACGATGGCTGGGAGGTCCGCCTCCTTGAGGCCGAAGTAGTCCACGATGCGCGACTCGGTGAGTGGCACAATCACGTGGAGCAGCTTGCCCTTGGTCTCCTTGGCAGGGGCCTTGAGCGCCTCCTCGAGGTCCTTGACGTAGTCCTTGGTCACGTCGGCGAACACGAGCACGTGCTCCGTGATGTCGCCACCGAAGATCATCGGCGCCTTGTCCTGCGAGAACGTGATCACGAGCGGCTTGCTGTTGGCCTTGACGAACGCAGCGACGGCGGCCTTCTCGAACTCACCCTCGAACACGTTCTTGCCCTCGTCGAACTTCTTGTACAGCACGACCTCGTTGACGGCATCGGCGTCGGCCGTGATGTCCGTCTTGGTCGAGGCAGCGAAGACCGCCAGGTCCTCGGCGTCGGCGATCTTCTCCAGCACCGAGCGCGACTCGCCCTCGGCGGCGTCGAGCACCGCGAACACGACGACGTCGTTGGCCTCTTTGAGCGCGTCCAGCTCGGCCGCGGTCTCAATGATCTTGACGGCAGGGCCCGACTTCTTGAGGATCCACTTCTGGATCTCCTCGCTCGTGCGGCCACCGTCGTAGTCCTTGACGGCCTCGACGTCGCCCTTGAAGAACTTGAGCGTCGGGAAACCCTGGATGCCGAAGCGCTCACCGACCTTGGTCTGCGCCGTGGCGTCCACCTTGGCGATGCGGATTGGCGGGTCGTTCTCCTTCAGGGCCTTGGCGGCCTTGGCGTACTCCGGCGCGAGGTTCTTGCAGTGGCCGCACCATGGCGCGTAAAACTCGACTAGCAGCGTGTCGTGGGCCGCGACCGCGGCGTCGAAGTTGTCGTCCGTGAGCACGAGCACGTCGTCCTCCTCCTCCCACTCGGCGGCGCGCACGAACACGCACGCGACCGCGAACAGCAGCACCAGCGCCGTCGTCACGCGCTTGAGCATCATCTTGGGATTAACGTCGTCTGCGGAAAGAGCCGAAATCCAAAGTGGCTCGCCGCTGCTCGCTCACACTTGAAGAGCTACGTGGAGCTCTCCCAGGTGAAGCGCATCCAAAATCGAAAGATTGGGAGGCGAATGCTGCAGCAGCCACTGACTCCGCAGACGCTGGGAGAGGTCTGAAAAGAGACAAAACACTTGGTGTTTGTATGTATAGAGTAATAGTGATGGAGCTTAGCAGCATACTGGATTCAAGTCATGGATGAAACCTGCCACGTGTTGTCTTGTGAGGTGTCTTGTTTCGCGCTGTTTCAACTTGGCGAAAGGTCTAGGTTCTCAAAACAAGTTGAGATGTTTACGTCATACTTCAAAACAAGGTGAGACGGAAGAATGTAGCCACCCCAGATTCCACGGATCCGCTCGTTGTGAAGGGCCGTCGCCTTCGATCTCTTGCCATCTTTCCTTTGATTTCGCTGCACATTCGCCTCGCAAATCCATCGAAGAATCAGGTCAACAGAACCTGAAGATCGGAATCCTTTGGATCTTCAGAAAGAAGTCTGCCAGTCTCACGCTCCTGTTGTCTGTGTTTGCAATCTCTTCTATTTTGTTGTCCTTGTTGATCTGCTGGCTGTGTTATCGAGCGTATGCGTCCACCCGTCTTAGACAAGTGCGAACACGTAGTCGCCGAGTCCCAATGCGATCGCCAGACACACGCCCTTGATGCGGCGACTCCGCTTCTCCTGCTGGGTTTCGTAGTGGATGTATCTACACAAACAGCATCCCATCCATCAGTCATCCACACACACACGGCCCACATCCTCAACAGAAGGCTACGCACCGCTCGTCGTAGACGCCCTTGGCGTACACGCGCACGATGTCGTTGAGCTCCGGCAGCTCGGCCACTTGGCTCTCCTTGAAGGATTCCCAGTGCACCGTCTTGCCTTCCTCCTCCTCCTTCGGGGCGTAGAAGAACACGCAGCGGATCTTCTCTGGGATCTTCTCCTTCCAGTTGGTCTCTTCCATGGCAGCAGCGAGGATCTTGGCAGGCTTCTTCTTGGGCAAATTGGCCACGTGTGACAGAAACAGCTCCGAGAAAACGGCCCTTTGCGTGGCCACGATGGACTCCAAGATCTCCTTCGACTCGGTCTCGTTCACGATATCATCGCCGTCCTTATCGTGCACCTGGAACTGGTCTATCGAGCACCACAACAACAGCATGAGTACGTTCAATGCATCAGAATGACGCTAGGCAAGCAGGGGTGTGCGTACATCGGATCCAGTCGTCGCCCGAGCCTTCGATGACCGTCGCCAGCAGCTTCTCGACATCCTCCGCCTCAATCTTGCCTACTCCACAACCGCTACCTCCATTAGCAATGGCTTATACAACATTGATGTTAGTAGCGTGCTCGCACCGTCCTGATCGGCATCGAGGTGGCCGAAGTAGGAGCTCACGAGCGCGACTTTGTGACGCGCCAGCTTCAGCTTGATGGCTTCCGTATACGCATCCTGCACCGCACGCAGCTCCTCGCTCGCATCAGCGTCACCCAGCCCAATCGAAATCTTTGGCTGCTCCTTCAGCAGCTCCGTCTCCGTGGTCTGGATGAACGCTGTCACGTCCTTCATCAACTCCTCAAACGCCGCCTGATCCACGGACGTCAGGTTCTTCTGCTCCTGGTACGTTCGCAACCACGTGCGGTAGTGGCTATCGCCCGCTTGCGTAAGCGCCTTAGCCGCCGCATTGGCTGGAACCTGCTCAGCGAGAAGCTGCACGGAGCGCAGCGTCTTCATCTCCACGAGTTCCTCTGTATCATCACCAATTCCACTCGTCAAAAGCCAGCTCTTTGGAGCTCGTTTGCATCCATCTCCACGTACCAATCGGCTGCGGTTTGAACATGCGCGTCAACTTTGATACCACATCGTTCGCGGGGGCGCTGGGCGTCACGGTCGTCGCCGTAGCGGCGGAGAAACGCCGCGCCTGGACGCGCATCAGCATCGCCATTTTGGCTCGGAAGTTGCGATTGGTGTCGTGTGGAGTGACAACCACTCCCGGCTAAGTACGAAAATGGTGTCACTCTTGCGCGACGCTGGCAATCGTAGCCTCGTTGTTGAAGAGCTCAATCCGAACACGATCCACTCACGGGGAAGGAGACTGCATTGTGTCTCTAGACGCAGATGGAGATCGCCTATCGCTGCATCCTTAAGAGTGATTCTCTGCGTATGTGGTGGCCGTGAGCTCGTGGCTCAGTAGCTGCTGAGAGACTCAGGAGACTCCAGTAAACTCGTGTGGCGGCCGCGACGTTTGGCGGTCCACGTGTGCCGAAGCGACGTGGTGGTGTGGCGACAACGATGATGGAGAAGGAGGAGATCGCGATCCGCGTGATCAGCGTCGGCTATGCGATGGGCATCCTCGGTCTCATCCTGCGGCTCCAGAATGAAGACATCAGTGCGTGCTGACTATGTAGCGCTCCTGAGAGCGAGATGCTGAGCCTCCGTGCGTGTAGATATCATCATGCTCGTCACTGTCTTCACCATGGTGTTCACGTGCCCATTGTACGCCGCATTGCATTGTTCCTGATCGCTTTTTGCCACCCACACAACTAACACCGTCTCGCAGTCTGTGGGCGATCATTCGCTTCTGCCGCGCGTACGCTGCGCGTCGTCGGCTGGTCGTGCTGCCCACGAAGAAGGAAAAGAAGAAGCCGGACATTGCGACAGCCAAGGACAAGGCGGCGACGCGCACACAGGCAGAGATCCTGGCTGCGCAGCGAGAGCGCGTCAAGAATCTCCATGGCGTGGGGGAGAAGAAGCTCAAAGTCAAGTCGCCCAAGCGCAAGGGCCCACCACATCTCGACAAGAAGGCGTAGAAGTAAGGAAAATGCGATTTCAATTTGGAATTCTCTTAGCGATGGGGGTGTCCTAGGAGTCTTCTCACTGCCTGTGTGCCTCTCTGTTCGCTGGGGGGCGCTGCGGGCTCTCGCGGTTGCTTCTCTCTTGCTGTATTTCCTATCAACAACTAATAAATAGCTATAGAAACATCGTCGTAATATTTATGAGGTGAGTAAATAAGGGTGGGTGGCGGCCGACCCAGGGACCCTGGATATCCCAAGAGCTCTCCAGCCACACAGGGGGGACAAAATGGACGGACGGACGGGCGAACGGACGCGAGAGAAGCCGAGCAAGGGCTAGCAAGACCCACCACTCGTAGAGACTACGAGCGTCAGTGGAAACGCTCGAACACGCTCAGGCGCGGGCTCGTCTCATCCTTCTTGCCGGGCGTCGTTGGCTCCGTCGTCGAGTCCTCATTGCCGTTGGCGGCCGCGGTCTCGCTGGTCGAGACCTGCGCCGAGGCCGTGCTGGCCGTACTAGTAGTGCTCGTGAAGAGCCCAGTGCCCTCGAGGCTCAACGAGAGCCCCGTGGGCCACTGCTTCTCGCCGAAGTCGCCGACCGACGAGGTGCTGAGTGAGGGGAAGTCCTTCCACAACTCGTCCGATTCCAACGCGTAGTCCGGCTTCTGGTCGGCGGTCGTCGCGTTCGTCTCGAGCGCAGGGGAGCCCGTGGCCGATCGCGAGTCGACTGGCGTGGTGGTGATCGTGCCGAGCGGAGCGCTGGGGGAGGCGACAGCGGCCGACACCGGCGCGGAGCCGTTGGCGAGCGGGCCGATGACACCACTGGCACGCAGCTGGGCTTCCGCTTCGGCAGGCGAGAGCGAGAATCTCATCAACGCGTCAATGGCGTCCTGGAGATCCGGGTAACCGCTGCCGTTGGCCGCGCCGTTCACACCCACGGGTTGAGGTGGAACCACGCCGCCGTTCGAGCCGACGCCGTAGCCGAGCGGCGACTGCTGCGGTCTGGACGGCGCCGAGCCCCAAGGCATGGCCGCCGAGTCCTGGTTGAACGACGACAGCAGCGAGTAGTCCTTCTGGTAGCTGCTGCTGCCGTTGCCGTTGGCGACGCCACCGTATAGGTAGTTGCTGCTCGATGGCGAGCCGCCGAGCGCGTCGCTGGTCGTGTTCTCCTGGAAGAACATGCCGCCCATGCCACTCACGGATCCGGGCGGCGAGAAAGGCGGGCCGGCGACGCCCTCCGTCTCTTCGTGGATGAAGCGGCAGCGGCTGCCGTACGGGCAGTGGCCCGAGCCCCAGTACGACTTGCACTTGGTCGTCTTGTACTTGGGGTGGCGGATCACGTGGCGGAGCTCTCCGATGCCGTGGGCAAACTGGCACTTGGCTGTGTAGAATAACAAGCTGAACGTGAGCCTTCTGCGTAGCTATTGACGCGTAGAGCTTTGTGTCGGAATGATGAGAACGTACCTCCATAACGGCAGCTGCCAAACTCCGAGAAGCGCTTGCACAACTCCGTCTTGTACAGCGACGACTTGGTGCCGTTCTTCGGGCTGTTCTCTTCGTTCATGTACGTGGGGCTGCCCTCGTCCAGGCCCAGCGACTGCTGGCCCATCATGGAGTACCCCGTGGACGACGTGTCGATCTCCAAGTAGCCGCCGTCCTTGTGCGTCGGGTAGTAGTTCAGTTGGTCCATGGACGAAATCAGCATCGTTGTTGAGCAGCTACAGTCGTGCGGGGAAGCTCAAAAGTCTTCGTGCTGGATCGAGGCGGCGATTCCTGGATGGGATCCGGAAATGCGTTCTACTGGAGAGACTCGGTTCTTGTTCCGCGTGGTGAGCGGGTCGGAACAGAACTGGCTTGGTCGCGGTGGTCTGGCTACAGGGATCAGGAACGCAGAACGGATCCGAATACTTGTATCTTCGCGGAGAGCAGGTGAAGATCAGGAACTGGCAGCGTCGAGTTTGCAGGCACCAATCGTCTCAACCGAAAATCCACAACGCGTTGAACGGAGCTGCGATGCGAAGATGCCGAGGGGAGGCGAGGCGAGGCGAGTGCAAACGCCAAACGCTTTGCAAGAAAAAAACTAAGGTGGCGTCCGCTCACAACCCAGGCCCGTCGGCTGTACAGGCAGGCACTCAAGCACGCCAACAACCACCTGCAACAGGCCGGAAGGAAGGCTTTGGTCGGGTTCGGGCGAGTGGATTGGGCCCGGAGTCCGGGCCCAATCCACTCGCCCGAACCGGACAACGCCGCGCTCCGCTCTCGCTCTCCGTTGGCTCCTGTTCTGCCACCCCCTCCCCTCCGCTCCTCCCCTCTCCTCCTCTCGTGGCCGTCCCCTGCTTCCGCCACACCTCAACCCTCCCTGGGGCATTTGCTTCAAAACCTCGATGCAGGCTATCTTTTTCCACCTCGTTTGTAAGGTTTTACTTAATTAGCCTCGCTTAGATATTCTCAACGGATATAACCTTGCTCTGGGTTTGATCAGCAGAAATTTCCTGTCCGGTGCAAATACGAGCCAGCTGGCGGATCCGCCGAAAAGCACAGTCTGACAGCGCCATGGATAGACTCTCCCCAATCAAAAATCACGAGGTCACCGATATCTACAGCTTCTTCCGCTACTTTCAAAGCTTATCCAATACGACATCATAACGCCACCTCGGTGAAGGCCGGAATGTACTGTAATCTGTGAGCTCCTTGCGCCTCTTTTCGGGACGAAAAAACCTTGCGGCAAGTCACCTTTGCACTCACTCTGTCTTTCGGCGGACGGGTTAGGTTACCTATTACTTCCGCAGTGAGCGGACCACCTGGTTCTAACACTATTTCAACCAATCAAGATTGAGAATATGACCGTCTCAACCGCCAGCCTCTCCACCCCAACCACCAGATGGTTCCCTCCTAAAACCGTCTCGGCAAGGTGGAAGAAACTGATCTCAAACCGGTAGCTGTCGGTATCCTCCTCCTCCTCAAACTTGATCGCAAAGTTGAAGACCCTTCACCTCGCACAAACAAATGGATCATGCAGATTCCGAAATGGAGGCGTCGGAGACCCCTCCGTCCAGCGTCGAATATGAGGCTCCCGCGCAATATAGCGAGCCACTAGCGCCACTATGTGAAGAAGAAGCCACCTTTGTGCCTGTGGCGTCGTTCAATGACCCAGATTCGCCTTCTGAAGCCGTAGAACCACCGTCAAATCCAGCCCCCAGACGCACCGCGAGCCTCACGATCAGCGCGACGGCCGTGGCCTCCGTGCTCTCTCCACTGCGCAGCTCTGCCACCAACAAGCAGATCCTCTTCATCAAGACGAGCGACTCGCCGTCCAGCCACCACAGCGAGCGAGTGCGTCACCAGCACACGCGCAAAGTCACGCGCGACATCGCGGCCTTGGATTTCCTCCAGAACATCCCCATGAGCGCCGAGAAGCTCAGCCACCACCACTCGCACTACCACGACGGCCGCCACCCGTCGCCCCCTCGCGTCGCCTTCCACGTCAAAGGCGATGCTGCCACCGCAAGTCGCGACAATGAGAACCGTAACCCCAACGATCCCGAGACCGCCAACGAAAACGAAAACGCCAACGACAACGACAACGACAACGACAACGACAGTAACCTCACGGGCGGTTACTCACTGGAAGACGAAGGCCTCGCCGGACGGCGGCTCCCAGGCTTCGAGGCCAAGATCGTGAGCATCCCGGCGGCCTTCCGGTACCGCATGACCACGAAGTATCCGGCGGCGTCGGCCGTCGTGCGCCGCTGGGAGAGCATGACGGCGCAGCAGGGCGTGTTGGACTCGCGCGTGTTCTTCTCGCGTGGCTGCGGGTACCCGCTCGCGGCGTCCACGCTCATCAAGTACAACGGCAACGAGACCTCGACCGCCATGCGGAAGCGGTTCATGTCGGTTAGTAACCTCGAGCCCAGCAGCTACGACTGGCGCGGCAAGTCGTACTACCGGCTTCTCCACGCGACCTGGACGCCGTGCGCGCAGGACCGCGACTCTCAAGACGACCACCCGGTCGCGACGCCCTACCTGCCCAACTACCTGGACGACCCGGAGTTCCGCCAGGGCCGCCACCGCCACGTCGTGCGCGGCGACAAGAACATTGGCCCCGTCATCAGCTCTATCTTGCTGTTCGTCAAGCCCCACGAGCTCAAGGAGGTACGGCATTGGTGCTGATGTTTGTTGGGAGGACTTGTGAGGTGGTTTTGCTGACGTTTTGGTGTCGAAATTGCGTAGGAATTGAACAAAAAGTTCCACGAGAAGCACACGTGGATCCACGACAACGAGCTCTCGCTGAGCAAGATCCGCAACCTCAAGCGCGAGACGCTCACAACGTGCCAGCGCCTCGACCTGGAGGTCGCAACAGCCGCGTTGGCGTGCGTCTACTTTGAAAAACTCATTTTGAGTCATGTAAGTTGCTGTGTTTGGGCATTGTTTTATGAAAAGTTCGGGGATGCTTTTGGACAAATGCTAACTAACTAGCTGTTTCTACTGTAGTATGTGAACAAGTCGAACCGTAAGCTGTACATGGCCGTGTGCTTGCTGCTCGCTGCTAAGTTCAACGAGCCGAAGGCGTCGGACGCCATGAAGCTCACGATCAAGCAGATCCTGGCCGAGATCGACCAGACGCACTCGCTTCCTTCGAGGGACGTGCTCACGACCGAGTTCAAGATCTACGCGCAGCTGTCGTTCAGTCTCCATGTGCCCATTGGAGAGATCCAGCCGCACTTCACGCGGCTGCTCAAGATGATCGAGAGCAATCCACGCAAGTATCTGGACGAAGACGTGTTCAACGAGTATTCCCAGTTGATTCTCGAAGAGAAGACGGCTGCGATGCTCGCGAATCGCGGTCCGGCGAACGAGACGGTCATGTCCATCGATGGCGAGACACAAGACGAAGGCACAGACGCGGAGGCGCTCATGAGCGACGAAGACTTGGAGGAGATGGACGAAGAAGTGGGCCTGTCGTCGCCGACTGGAGCTGGAGGAGAGAGCGGCGGCGACGCAAGGATGAAGCGCCAGGAGAGCGACGGCTCGCGGCGCCGCAGCAGCGTGCCGCCGTGGCATCGCATGCCGTCGTTTGCCCAGTGGTGGCGGGAGCGTCGATGGGACTCTGCCCAGCAAACGCAGACTCAAGCTGCTGCCCAGTCACAGGCTCAGGTGCAAGCCGATCCACAGACGACTGAGGCGGAGGAGGTCGCCCTGGCCACGAAGAAGAATGTGTAGAGTGGTAGATTACTGGAAAGCAAAGAGCACGTTGGCCGAGTCGCCGCCCCCGAGCACTTTGACGCGTTCAAACAGCACGTCGACGACGTCGCTGTGCTTGGTCGGGTCGTCGAGCGAGATGCCGTGGCGGGCGGCGCGCTTGCTCTCGCGCACGAAGCCCTCCATCTCGTCGATGGTCACGTAGATGGTCTGCTGCTGCTCCGTGTCGCTGTTGAACACCTCGACGCGGAAGGTTTTCTGCTTGGGCACGAAGAACACGGACACGAAGAACGAGACGTGCTGCACCATGCGCACGCCTTGGTACCACAGCTCCTGGTCAGCGAGCGATGACCGGTCGACGCTCGGCTGGGACGCGTTGCTCGTGGACGTGGGGCGGCCGGGCGAGATGGCCATGTAGTTGTGGCCGCCAGACGTCTCGTTCATGGCTCGGAACTGCTGCTCGATCTGCATGGACGACGACAGCAGCTCGTGCCGCTTCCACTCGTTGGCCTTGCGAGCCGACATGGGCGGCTGCTGCGTCGAGCCGCTCGCTGTGGTGCCGCTCGCTGTGGTGCGGCGCTGGCCCGTTTCCTTCTCCAGGTCGCTCACGAACCGCTCCTTGTGTGCAGTGCCCGTGCCCGTCTTGAGCCGAGACGACGTGAGCTCCCGCGGCTTGTCCGGACGCATGGGCACGACCACGGACGGCGTGAAGGCCCCGTTGGCAGTGCGCACGTTGGCTGTGAGCGGCGTGCGAGGCGTCATGAGCATGGGCGTCGCCGTGAAGCCGTTGGTCACGGCGTTGGCCAGCGCCAGCGCCTCGTACCGCTCGGCATCCAGCGCCTCCACCTTCCTCACGAGCTCTTCACGCTCTCGCTTGGCCTCTTCCAGAGCCTTTTGCAGCGCGGCTTCGATCTGCTTGCGCTCGGCACTGAACCGCTCGACGAACTCGTCTTTCGCCACGCAGGTCGCCTCCATCGCGTGCTTCGCAGCAACTCCCGACGCCACTTGCATCTCCATATTCATCATCTTGGTCTCCGTGTCACTGAACACGCCGCAGTGGGCAGCTAGCGACTGCTTGAGCGTCTCCAGAGTCGCGTCCATCGCCTGCGTCTTGTCCACGAGCTTGCGGTTCACGCCCGCGACGTACTCGCGGTGCAGCAGCAACGCGTAGTCGACCGCAGTCTCTTTGTCAGTGAGCTGCTCGCGGCTGAGCAGCTCCTGGGCCGTGCCCGCGAACGCGTGGTCCTTGGAGATCTGGGCCAGCGACTCGAGCAGGAACTCCTTGAGGGCCTTGAGCTCTTTCGTGCACGCCATGACCGACTGCGTGAGCTCCACAGGGATCTCGCCAGTCGACGCCGTCGTTCTGCTGAACGTCGACGTGTTGAGGATGTCGGTGGCCAGGCGAATGAGCCGGTAGATCGTGCGGATCGCTGCGTTGTCTCGTTGCGTGACGGCCTCCAGCAGCTGAGCGGTCTTGGTCTCCGATGTGGTCGATTCGCTCGCGTTGTCTCCTGCAGCGACGCGTCGGAACTCGAACTGCTCAGCCTGTTTGGCTAGCGCAGCCTTGACGGCATCCGCGACGGCTTGGTCTCGTTCGTGGGCCATTTTCACGAGTTCTTCTTGGTGCTGGGACTCGGCTGCCAAGCAGCCACGGGCGTGGTCGTGAGGGCTGCCACTCCAGGCGGTCAATGCCTGCTTGGCAGTCTCCACTCGTTGCAAGAGCGTCTCGTAGACGCAGATTCGACCCGATTCGAGCTGCTTCTCCAGCCCATGAGCCGTCAGGAAGCCACGCTCTTGAGCGAGTTCGTCCTCCGCTCGCTTCTTGGCCAGCTCACGCTCGGCGGCGACTTCGTCTTGGGTCTTTTTGAGCTCTTGTACGGTCTCAATGAACCGCGTGACGACCTGTTCGCGCCCGCCTGTGATATCAATGCCCTCTCGCTCCAGCGTCGCCTGCTCCTGCTGCTCCTGCAGCTCACGCTGTATCTTGTCTTCGATCCACGTGTGTTGTGCCTCCAGCAGCAACTTGTAGACGGCCACGCGAGACGCAAACGCCTCCGATTCCGAGTCGAACGGCAGGTTGTTTTGCTTCAAAAACGCCGCTTCTTCCGCGAGCTCACTGCTCACACGCTGTTGGTATTCGTTGGCGGTCGCCAACTCACTCAAGAAGCGTTCGTACACAGCCTGTCGTGGCTCGCCTTCGGCCCACGAGACACCATGGCTTGCTAGGAACTGCCTCTCATCCTCAAGCGCGGCTTGGAGCTCCCGCCGTTCGTCTTCAAGCTCCTTCGAGCTGTGTGAGGCTTGGTCTTGCAGATCTCTCACGAGCAGCTCAAGCGAGCTCTTGGCTTGCAGCAGCTCTCGTACCGCCTCCGCACGACTCGTCAGCTCACGTTCGCCGTCGTCGCCCCGAAGCAGCGCCTCTTCTTCATCAATTGACGCTCTCATCTCGGCATTTTGCGTGCGAAGCTCTCGCAACATCGCCACTAACGTCCGCAGCCGACCAAGGCGATCAGTCATGTCTCCCTCTTCCGGCGAAGCCTCAACTGCACCGTGCAGCACCGCGTCTTCATCCTCTCGCTGCCGCTTCTCTGCCTCCAGTTGGGCTTCCAGTGTCTGCGCACGCGCCTGAGCGTCGTGCTTCTCTTGCAGCAGCGCCTCACACTGCGCGAGCGTCTCCTGAAGGCGCTGCATGAGCTCGTGGGGCGACTCGGCACTGGCGGCGAACGGCAGCTCCTCGCGCATCTGAGCCAGCAGCTCTTTCAGGCGTCCGCTGTCGTCCACTGCGCGCTGGACGCCTCGTTGGATCTCCTCCACTCCCAGCAGCCCGTCATTGCCCTGCTCCTCCTGATCGTCAGGCCCTGGAGCCTTCACAGTGCTTTGAAGGAACGCGATGAACGACGGCAGCTCAACCACTGGATCCGTGAGGCGGAGCATCGAGCGAAGCTGCTCGACAAGCCCAAGCCGCTGAGCAATCACATCGCTGAGGGCTTCTACGTTGTCCACGGGCTCAACTGGATCCGTGGAGGAGCCCTGGATCAATCCAGCGAGGCGGCTCACGAGTGTGTCGTAGTCCTGCAAGTGGCGAGCGACTTCCTCCATCGACGCGAACACCGACAGCGAGGCTTTGAGTCGCTGGTGCGGCTGACTCGACTCGTCACTTCGAAGGCTCTCGCTGGAATCGCTGGCTTGGATACGAACTGGAAAGTCGAAGAACGCCAGGCGTCCCGTGAGTCGGGACAGCACCGCAAGACACTGCAGCACGGACGGCAGATCGTGTCTAGGGTCCTGCAAGCGGAACAGCTTCCGTGAAAGCGACAGCAGCGCGCAGTGATCTCGTACGAGCTGTGTGAGCTCTGCCGCAAAGTCCAGAGAGCTTTGCTGGGCCTTTTGCGCCTCCTTCTTGTGGCGAGGACTCATGTTGTGGGCTTTAGTAACCCAGTGAGCCGCCTCCGAGAGGATACGGTGGTGGTCGCTCATCACGAGGGAGATATCCAGCAGAGATTCCGACAGCGCTCCACTCAGGCTTGGCTTGAGACTCTTGTCCGCATCCTCGTTGTCGTTCTGCGTGGGTCCATCATGGATTGGTGCGAGGGCATCGTCCGATAGAAGCAGCAGCTCATGGTGAGACTCGTCAAGGTCTCCGATCGTGTCCTCGGTCTCCGCTGGGGCGATGTTCGCCGTAGGAGTTGGCGTTCGGGTGAGCATTTCACGGACAGACAGCAAGCTACTGGAGCTGCTCGTGTGGCTCTGATCGTTATTAATGGCGGTCGCGTCAGCCTCTTCCTCCAGAATTGTCTGCGCGAACTGCGAGATGAGCTTGAGCTCCTCAGCGAACGCGATTACCGACTCTGTCCGCACTACCAACGTGGATTCTTCGGCTTCTCTTCGGCGAGAGGACGATGACAGCGCCTCGAAGGCGTGGATTACGTGCATGAGCTCACGCACAGCGTCGGCGAGATGCACGCTGAGGAACTGCTGGGGCTGCTGGAGCTGAGACTCTGGCCACTCGAGCGCCTGGCAGATTTCTGTGACAAACGCGCGCCTCTCGTCCAGAAGCGAGCACACTTGCTGGCTCAGTAGCATGTTACTCGCGTCGTCAGGAGAAGGCTCGGCGGGTTTCGACTGGAGGTGCGCAGTGACAACTCCACGTAGCCAAGCAGCCTCATTGAGAACAGGAATCAAGTCTTGTAGACAACAAAGACTGTCAGTCTCCAATGACGCACAAGCTGACTCGAGGAGCTGCTGCTGTGACTGCTTCAGCGTCTTGTGGTCGTCAACAACAGCGAGGAACGTAGCAGTTCGAATAGCATGGATGCTACCAGCAGGCTCTTCGCCACTGGAACAGCCTTCGAGATCCCGAAGCCGAGAGAACATTGGTTCGTACGCCTCCACCACACCCCGGAGGCCGGTGACTGAAGCTTTGGCGGCGTCTACCTCCAGCAGCTCGCACAGTTGAGCCTGCAGACCGGCGTGCTCCCGAATCTTCTCTTCCATCGTCGTCGCGTACGCGCCAATTGCATTGAGGAGCTCTTCGTGTGGCATCTCTTCACCGTTTTCCGTCTTGACCAGCGACTCAACCTGCCGCTGGAGCTCATCGTACTGCTGCAGCTTCTGTTTCAACGACGTTTCGACGTCAGGCAACGACGCTGCTGACAAATCGTTACTACTGCTGTCCATCGACATGCTCGCGATCCGCTGCAGCGCGCCAAGCGCAGAACAGACGTCGTCAACAGACCACACGAGTCGGGACTTGGTGACGGACCCCGTGAAGTGGCGGACACGCATCAGATCCTTGAGCGTGGACAGCAGATCGGCTTCGTCGCGAAGCTCAAAGTCACTCGGCAGCTCCGAGTGGAAGTCTTCGCTCACAAAGGTCTCAAGCTGTTGCTTGACCAGCGACAGCATCGGTCCGAGTCGAACGACGGCGCCTCCACCCGCCGTCTCCGTCTCCTTTTCGCTGTCGTTTCTATCAGGAGCCTCGCCTCCGTCGTCAGTTTTCTCGTTGTTCTGTCGGCTTTCGATCTGCTGCCGCTGCAGATCCATGAGCAGCAGCATCTCCTTGCGGACGCTCTCCATCGTCGCCTTGCGGACGCGTGAGACCTCTTCGCTTTCTGCGATCGCCTTGTCTTTATCGGCGATTTTCTGTTGCAACAGAACGACTTCTTCAGAGAGATGCTCACTGTGCAGTCGTGATTCTTCCAGCAGCTTTTCCAGTCGAGTTGCCTCCGCCACGGCGTTGGCGACGCGGTTCTCGGTCTCGGCTAACTGTGCTCGGTACGCTACTTCAGTCTCCGCTGTCCGCTTGGAGTGATCTTCTTGCAGAGAAGCGATGGCTTCGTCTCGGTCTCTATGAGCAGCTTCCTGAGCCAGTGTAAGCGCCTGCGTGAGCTCCTCACGAACAGCTTCCGTCGCCTGAGTACCAGCCGATTGAGCCGCTGCGAGTGCGTTTTGATGGTCGTCGTTGAGCGCGGCCACCGCTTGCTGGTGCTGCTCGTCCAGTTGCTGCAGTCGAGTGGCGTGGTTGGCTGCCAGCGTTTCCAGCTCGATCTTGGCCGCCTCGAGCTCGTTTCTCACCGCCTCAAGCTCGTTTTTCAGCTCACTGACCACTGTCTCTCGAGCAATCTCAGCGTTTGTCACTGCGTTGCCAATCATCGCCTTTGCGTCTTCTTGTACCTGCTGCAATTCGTCAGCCATGCGCTGGAGCTGAGACCTCGTGACGGTGTGGGCGTCTTCATCTCGCTTGAGTGCCTTGACCAGATACTGGAGCTGCAAGTTGGCCTCTCCGTGGGCTTGGTTGATCATAGCTTTGGCATCTTCCCCTTTCTTCAGTGCAGCTTCCAACTCCCCCACACGCACTTCGTAGCCATGCGCGACGTGCTGCAAATGGTCTTCGGCGTCACGCAGGTCGTTGAGATGCGCAGTCGACGCTCGCTCCACAGCTTCTTCTAAGGCCGCGATCTCGGCTTCTCTTTCCGTGCAGACCTGTTCACTAGCCGTCAGCCTGGCTTGAGTCTGCGCGAGCTCTTCGCGTTGCTTGCCCATGGCGTCCTGAGCTTCCTGGATCTGCTGCTCTCGAGCAGACAGCGAAGTCTTAAGACGCACGCACTCGTCTTGCGCATCCTGTAAACGCCTGAGAGTCTCCGCGATTTCCATCTCCTTCTCACGCAGCACGCCGCTCAACGAGGACGCGTCACTCGACACCGCTTCCATGATCGCCTCCTTCTCACGCAGTTCTTTGTGTGCCTGCTCAACGAGGAGCTCTAGTTCGCCAACACGAAGAGTCTTCGCGTCCACCTGAGCCTGCGTGAGCCGCTGTCGCTCTTCCAACGCAGCTTGGTCTCTCGTGAACGCCTCCTCCTGACTAGCCAGTTGAGTCACCAAGGCGTTGATGTGGTCTACGAGCTTGGCCTTCTCCTCATTCATCTCCGCGAGCGACGCCCGCAGTGCGCTTGCCAATCTCTGGCTGTCACCAAGTGCAGACTCGACGCCCTCGAGCCGCTTCAGCGAGTCCTTGAGAGCCCCGATCTCCAGCAGCATCAAGTGCTTCTCGTGACGCAGCCGCTCGTCCTTCTCCGCTGCCGTCATCTCCATGCGTCGTTGGTACTGGCAGTGGATGTCTTCCACGAGCATCACGCCGCCTTCGATTCGCTCTCGCTGGCGCTGCTCCACGTTCTGCAAGTTGCTCAGCTGGATCTGCAACCGCTGCTTCTCACTGTGGAGCACCTGCTTGTCCTTGGTCAGCACTGCCACTTCCTTCTCCTTCTCAAGCAGCTGATCGCCGAGCTTTCGAACGTCTTCGAGATACTGTGCCGTCTCCACTTTGAGCAGTTCCATGCGACGACGCATGTCATCACCCTGACGCTGCGAAGACGCCAGCGACGACTCGAGCCGAGCGATGGTTTCCTGGTGGATGTCGTTCTTCTGCTTGAGCTCGGTCTGAGCCGCGTGGAGCCGACGGATCTCGCCCTGCTTGAGCTCCATCTCCCCCGCGCTGTGCTCGTGCTGGAGCTTCATGTCCATCTGCAGCCGCTTCATCTCCAGCCGCAGCGTCTCCATTTGCAGCCGCATGTTCTCGATCTTGAGCTCCGAATCTTCGAGCATCACAGCCTTGTGGTGGACGTCTTCTTCGACCATCGACAAGCGTCCGCTTTCCAGCCGCAGCGCAGCCTTGGCGTCTTCCAGTTCTTTCGCTTTCGACGACAAGGTCTCAGCTGTGAGTTCCAGGATCTCGGTCTTGGAGTTGACATTCTGAATCGTATCCAGCAACGCTGCATGGAGCTTTTCGATCTCTTCGTCGCGGCTCTTGATCACAAACGTGAGCTCCAGGATCGTGTTGGACTTCATGTGGCGGTCCTCTTCGCTCGCACGCAGTTCCTTCTTGAGCTTGTCGATCGTCGCGTCCTTAGCAGCACCGACAGTCTCCAGCGAAGCGATCGCCGCCATCGTCTCGTCCAGTCGCATACTGAAACGCGTACGTTCTTCTTGAGCTCGCTCGAGGATCAGCACTCGGTCTGTCTGCAGACTCCGCTCACTAGTCTCCAGTATCTCAATGCGTTGCGCGCTGGCATCTAGTCGCTGAGTGAGATGACTGGCTTCCTCTTGATGCCGCTTCTCAGCCTCACGCATTGCGGTCTCAAGCGCGAGCACGCGTGCCGCGTGGGCCTCACGGAGCTGCTGAATGGTCTCATCTCGCTCTTTCGCGCTCTTTTCGAGCTGTTCGGCAGTCGCTCGACGCAGAAATTCGAGATCCGACTCGTACCGGAGGATGAGACGATCGCGTTCACGCCTACTCTCGTCTTGCAAAGACTCCAGTTGAGCCTCGTGCTGCTGCGTCATGGTCTCTCGAGCCGTGACGGTCTCACTATGCAGCGTCTGCAGCTGCTCGCTGTGGCTCTGTCGTAATCCGTCAAGCTGGGACTCGTACGACTCGATCATCGACTGAAGCTTTGCCTCGTGATTCGCCTGCAACTCATTCACTTGAGCGACGTGGCTCTTGACCAACAGGGCGCTCTCTGCCGCTAACGTCGTCGTCGTCGTCGTGAGCTCGGCTGTGAACCGCGTCGTGAGCTGCTGGACTTCCCTCTCATGGTCGCTCTTCGCTTTCGCCAGCTCCTCGTTCAAATCGCGCACTCGACGCTCGAGCTCACTCTCCAGTCGACACACCTCATCTTCGTGGCGCCGACGCAAATCTGCCAATTGACTCGCCGCATCGCCCTCCAACGCTGCCTGCTGAGCGGCGTGGTCAGTCTTCAGCCGTGCAATTTCAGTCGCTGCCGTCTCCTGCGCCTCCTTCAGCTCCGTCGTGAGCTTCTCCGTGACTTCTGCGAGTGTCGACGCCGACGCCTCGAGTAAGCGCTCAATCTCCTGGGCTGAAGCCGTCTTCAGGTCGCTAATCTCACGCTGTGATGATGTGTAGAGCTGCTCGTACGCCGCCTCAGACGAACTTCGGTACGCCGCCATTTCTTGCTCGCTCTTGGTCCGAAGCTCGTCGATTGCAGCCTGACTACCACGCTCAAAACGGTCTCGCTCCGCATTGGTACGCGTCCGCAACTCCTCCAGCTCAGCGGCCGCCTTCTCCTCCTGTGCCTGCAGCTCAGCAGCCGCCTTCTCCTGTTGCGTATGTAGCTCGTGAGCCATGCGTTGCTTCAGCGCCTCAATTTCGTCCAAGCAGTTCTTCTCCAGCGTCGCTGATTGCTGCTCCAGCTCACTGATCTGGTGCTGGAAGTCATCTTTCAGCTCGGCAATTTCACGGCCATGCGCCTGCTCAAGAGCTGTCCGCTCCGCGACGTGGGCCTCCATCATCGCCAGTCGCTCATCCGTTTGCTGCGTGAACATGCGATCAAAGTCCTGCAGCATCTTCTCGCGCTCGGCCGCGTGCTGATCGTGGAGCGTCTCGATATCATGGGATAAATCGGCCAATGCGACTTTGGTCTGCAAATTTGTCGCCGTCACGGCCGGGATTTCGGTCTGCAGCGACTCCAAATGCTGTGTTGCGGTGGCTGAGATCTCTAGGAACTTGTCCGCATCCGCCTGTAGCGCTGTCCAGTCGACGGCGTAGAGCTGTTCGGTCGCAAGAAGGCTCTCTTCCGTCGCTAGAAGCCGTCCGGGAGTGGACACCGCGGCGCCATCGGCGTGGAAAAACGTCTCCAAGGCCGAGCTGGACGCGGACAACGGAGACGGCTCGCTCGTCTCTGGCCCGGGACTACGCGGCGTGCTCCACGCCGTCTTCGCGAGCGACGGCTCGGAAGACGACGGGCCATTGGCCTCAGCAACCGGCGGACGCAAAGCCAGTGGCGGCGGCTTGGCGTTCAGCGACGGAGGATGCGGTGCGAGAGGCAGCCCGACAGGAATCTGCTTGGCTCGTGGCGAAAACGGAGCAAGCTGGTCGTGGCTGCTGACGTGGTTGTTGTTGTTGCCGCTGGGTTTGAGCTTGGGCAGCGATACCCCTTGGCCAGTGGAGGAGGAAGCCGCCTTGGCATTCGCGTGCGGCGTCGTCGCGACTTTGATCTTGGCGGCGCCGCGCGGCCGCCCGCGGCCTGCAGAGCCCCGCGCCTCGGCCATTTCCGACGGCCTCACACCCTGTGCTTGATGCGTCTGTAGTTAGTGCAACGGCTCATGTGTGGAGCATGCGACGGCTGCGGCGACATCTTCGGTTGACCGGCAACGGGAAGTTTCAAAACGCGAGGGGGGTCTCCATTTTTAAAATTAGATATGTCACGGACTTCCTAACGGAAAGACCCCGGGCAGGCACTGTTGTCAATGTGGGGTGCGCGGTCGCTTGGGACGCTGCGCGACGATATGGTGGGTGATGGAGAACGTAGGTTTACGAAGCAGCGACTCGACGGCCGTGAGCCGCTGGGCTTTGGCGGACCTGCCGGTGCCTTGTGGCGTCGCGAGTGTTGGCGCTCGTCGCTCCTCCTCGTCCTCGTCGACGACGCTGTCCTCTTGCAATGCCGATAGGAGACTTGCGCAGGAGGAGGTCAGTGACGACGACGGTCCCCGTAGAGTCCGTGGGGACGGTGATACGGCCGAGTGAGGACGCTCACGGCTCCGAGTGGATGGCGGAGTCGGTGTTGGCGACATGCACAGCGTCTTCTTTGTAGGCGATGATCCGCTGGTGACGACGACGTGTCTTGGTGACGGGCAAGACGTCGACGAGAGTGTCAGTGGTGGAGGAAGCACGGGCGGTGATAGATCCTGGAGGGCATTGTGGTAGAAGATGCCTTGTAGGGGCCTTGTCGCTGGCGAGCTCTGGGATCGCCTGGGGGTCTGCTGCTGCTGTGGGTCTCGCTTTGCTCGTCGCACTTTGTCACTCTTCGGACGCTTAGATTTTCTTGCTTGTCGCATGGCCAGTAGCTCCACGGTCGCTCGCTTCATTGCCTGATCGACGGCGTCTGCCACCATATCCGTCGCCGCTTTTTGGATTTGTTCCTTGATCACACGCTGAGTTTCTTCGTGGAGATTCCGTCGCGAATGCTTGAACGCGCCGGCCACAACATCCAGAAACCGCATCTTCGGCTTTGCTGGGTCTCCGCTCCTGGGCTTTTTCCTGTCTTTCTTCCGCCAGACGCCCACACGATGCTGTAATCGCCCCATGACGGCCAGTGCACTCGACACGCGACGCCATTTCGTTGCCTCTTGTTGTCGCGATGAGTACTGGTGCGCTCGCTGCTTTCGTCGGTGAAACGGCATGAAGTTGGACTTTCCTTCTGCTGCGCTTTTCTCGCAATCGTCGCGAGCCGCCTGAGTCAGTAGCGTTGTGTGAGCCCAACCGCAGGCGACCTGAACGGCTCCTTCACTTTCGGGCAGCGGGATCCGCTCGGGAAGGCACCGCTGGTCGAGTCGCGTGGACTGCTCCCCGCTGAGATCCAGCCCCCACACGTACGCGTTGCCGGCCCACGTCACACACGCCGAGTGGAACTCCCCGAGTGCCACATCTACGACTCCTTCTCTGAGAAATGGCTGGAACTGCACCAGGCACGGTCGATGCCGTGTCCTCTTGTCCCCCAGACCGAGCTGGCCGAACTCATTAGCTCCCCATACATAGAGTAAGTCGCGGTCTGAGATGATGGCTGTGTGACGCGCACCGCACCGCACTGACCGAGCCTTCACACCGATATCCTTGAGAGAGAGGACTTGCACGGGTCGCAATTCGCAGTCGCTCTGGCTTTGGCCACCGAGCGGGACGCCCAGTCGCCCGTCACCACCACACCCCCACACGAACACGTCTCCGTTGTTGAGCACGCACGCGCTGTGGTTTTGGCCGGCAGCGAGGTCCAAAATACAGCTATCGCGGAGCACTTCGATCATCACGGGCGTGCAACTTCGCCAGCCCTTGTGCTGCTGAAGGCGATGGCCGATTCCCAATTGGCCAGCTTGATTGTAACCCATGGACAGAACGTGTTGTTGGTGCGTCACGAACAGCGTGTGGAAGGCTCCGCACGCAACTTGGGTTACGTTGGTCGCGCTGTGGTCCAGAATCGCGTGCTTGATGCGCAACGCGCGCTGATGTGACGCCGACTGGCGAAACAGTGCCGCCGTCAGAGTCACTTCATGCGGCGTGTCCACGTTTGTGTAGTCTCCGAGACCGAGCTGTCCGTACTTGTTGTTCCCCCACGTGAAGAGTCGACCCTGCGCTGTCACGAATGCTGCGTGCTGCTTCCCACACGAGACGCTGACGACACTAAAGGGCTCGCTTCCGTGAAGCAACAGCGGTGACGACAACGAGATCGGCACAGGATCGACCATCGGCGTCGTGGAACCAATCCCGAGCTCTCCGTTGGAGTTCATGCCCCACACAAGCAGCGTCTCCGATCCTCCTTGGGGCTTGACGACAACCGCAGAAAAGCTGTTCCCGGCAGCCATGTGGCTCACAAACACTGGTGGCGCTGTCTCCGCAGGCGGAGCTGCTCCCGATGCACCACTGAAGGACCCGCAGAAGTCGTCATCCTGATCCACGAGTGCAGCAACGGTCGCCAGAGCGGTCGATGCAGCAGTTGTCGATGTAGAGCAAGAGAGCAGCGCCTTCGCTAGGTCGATACTCCGGTTGGCGGCAAGCCGTGGCTCCATGATCTCGCCCTTTGCGTTCTTACGTTTGTGTACAAGCGCACCGCCCAAGGAAAGAAGCGAGCCGACAGAACTCTTTTCCGTCTTGACCACGACGTTGGGGGTGTTGATGCGGTCGTAGTTCTTGTCGAGGCTGAACACGCGATGCAGGATCATGTTCGTCGCCTCCCACTGGTCCACCATGTCCACACGCACGATCTGAGGCTCGGAGCAGTTCTCCGGTGTGAACACGAGCCGGTCGCTTGACAGCTTGAGCACGGCGCCTTTGCCTGCCGGTGTGTCACTCATAAACTGTAAGTGCACAACGACCGTGGATGAGCACTTCTCGCCCAGCCATAGCGAGTAGTAGGCCGGCGCGCCGCCGTATGTCACAGTCAGGTACGTTGTACTTAGCGCGAGGCCGTTGGAGCGATTGAAGGCGCTAGTCGTCCGACGGCGATTCCTTAATACCTCATCTCCCTCATCGACAACCTCGTCGAGCTCGTCGAGTGGTCCGTCGTCGGACTCAACATCTTCCTCCTCGTGCACGCCACTGAGACCGTCAGTGTGGTGATCTACTGCTGTGGAACGGAGCAGACCCATGTGCCTCTCGGACTCCATAGCATCTCGAAGTTTTTCTTGGATGCAGAGCTTGCCAACATGCGTGACTGGGTTTCCTTGCCCAGATATTCTGAGAATAACTCCATCAACACTTGAACTTGTGGCCGCTTTACAGGTTGCTTGGATCATAGTTGTAATTTCGCCCGCTAAATTACCATGTTTATGGCTAAACATATATATATTTCCAATTTTGCAAACTAATCCTGGTTGTCTTCGATTTGAAGTGACTACCGAGTAAAGCAGCTACGATAAGTAGCTATGTTTCGGTGCAGTTCGCAAGTACATCCACTACCAACACTTGAGGGCTATGCAGATGAAGTGGAACTCAGTGATAAACCAGCAACATTCCCTGGAACATTGGTGAGTGCGACTTGCCCAGTACGGCAGCTTGTGGTGGTGTACCGGATGCTAACAAATAACGGATCGAGTCCGAGCGCAAAGTTGGGAGGGGGATGATAGAAGCGACGAGAAAGGTCATCGTGAGAGCGATAATAGTGCTCGTCCAAATCAAACGATGATAGCGGGAGCTCCGAACAATAAGGTGTACCAAGCAATGATTAGTACCGATTTGCTCACCGTCACTATCGCCGGGTTGAGTGGCGTCAACTTGTAACAGTAAGCTTCTGACTGGGTAGTGGAGTTCTGAGGGTTGTGGTATGCTTCTTGCAGTCACTATTCCCAAGATGTCGATGGTGCGTCCATTTCAAACCAGGAGTAGACATTGTGGTATTAACGTAAGTTAGTGCAACGAGGTCTCTAAGGAAGGGTGAACCGCCCCAGGCTGGTTAACAGAGCAGGG